>JASKGM010005127.1:0-11967 GCA_034509205.1 Ceratonia siliqua
TTATGAATACAGAAAAAGGCAGACTATTAAAACTAATCATGTCTCAATTGCAAAATTTTATTTACTATGAGCATGAACAGTGAAGTTTATTTTCTAATTTCATCTTCAGGCATCATTGTCAAATGAAATACACTAGCTCCGAATTTGCTGCATTTTTTGCTGAGCTAAAACTTGATAAAAATATTAAACATGACAATACAAACTTGATAATTGTGTATCTCTTTGAACAGACAATTTAAAAATAAAACAATAAAATAAGGTGCTTCATAATTAATTTATAAGACAGAAAACAACACACACACAGAGAAAGAGAGAGAGAATACCAATAGGAAAATGGAGGCAGGAGGTGCATTCGTAAGTATAGCTTCAAGAGCAAACTCTGGATTAATGCGAATTGTTTCACGATTACACTGATCAACAACCTGGAATATCTGATATAAGCCCTCAATTGATAGTGTAAAATGTGGCTGATATATTTTCCTTTTCTGGGATAATTTCAAGGATGACGCTATCATTTGCAGCAAATGATTAAGTAATGCCACAGCATCACTTGTCAATGTTAAATCATGGAGTATGAAACTAAATAGATTAGATGACAGTTCTGCGAGCTGCTCAAGGGCATAATTTTGCAACCACTTGGTGATGCTTCCGGATGAAATGACATCATTGACAACCTAAATCATAAAAAATGGGAAAAACCCACTGTAAAATAAGAAATATAAAAATTGATGAAAAAAGAAAACTAAAAATTGACACCTTTGTTTTTTTTTTAACATGGATTGCACTACAAACTTGAATAAGCATAGGATGTTTCATGAGCTAATCAGACAATACCATCTGATTTCCACATTTGACATAATCCTAGGTCAAAAGAGTCAAAAGGACAGCTTCATCTAACAACTTTAGGGTATGACTTCCATGGTATTAAAGCTAACCCAAACACACTGCTAAATTTTAGGTGGTTCACTTTGAACTAGCAAACCGTCGAACAAGAGCTAAATGGTTAAGTAAGCCAAGACATACAATGGAGTTTTCACGATCAATGTTCTGTCCCATATATGGATGTGATGAGAAGACTTTGGGTACAAATACAGTTCAACTAGCAAAAAAGACACTGTCAGCCAGCATTTTACTGAAATCCGTGGCTTAAATGAAGCTATCAAGCAAGTCAGTAAGTTGCACTGTTGGCCAGCACATCTTGATGAGGTCCATGGCATATATGAGCTATGAAGTGCGTATCTGACCAGCAAGCCGTTAGACAAAACCAAATGATTAAGTAAACCCAGGAATAAGGATGGAGTTTTATGATCAATCTTAGGTCCCATACATATGATGTAATGAGAAGATTTTAGGAATGAATGCAGTTCAACAACCACACAGACAATGTCATCCATAACTGAAACCTATGGCTTAAATCAAGCTATGAGGCAAGTTGGTGAGAATCTGGCCATTTTGGTGCAAAATCAAAATCCCAAATGTTTGAGTGCGCATTGATTAGCATAGACATTAAGTATGATATTTTTTGTTGTTGTATGAAATCACAATAAGAGAAGGTGGATTTCTGGCTGCCTTTCAACTGCTACTTTTTTTGTGATTGTAAATGGTGAATCTAAATCTTGCTTTCATGGTCAGAGAAGAGTTAGACAAGGGAATCCTTTAGGCTTTATCTCCTTTCTTGTTCACTTTAGTGGTTGATATGCTGAGTCAAATGTTATAGGGAGTAATTCTAGGGGAACATTCTGGCACTATTGTATTATACCTCCTAGGTCTCCTAATACAAATATAGGTGAAGCCTAAGGAGATGATACACTTCAGCCTAGAACTTTTTCCCACACACTCTGTTCCCAATTTTTCCTTCCTCTATTTTATAATTTTTCAACATTCTTACAAGAGATACAGTTTATCTGTAAATTATAGAGATAAAGAGATCTCATTTTGCCCCCCAAAAAAGGATCATAAAGACTATAAGATTTATTTAATATGTCACATGACTATAAATTAATTACGTATGTGCTGTGTCACAAAGAAATTAAAGTATTATATGTGCTTGAGATGGAAGTTGAAGTGAGAACGTTTTACTTTCACAAGTTTCTAAATTAAATGTTTGTGAACCCGCTCTGAAGACACCAATATATGGAACGTGGGAAAACTTAAACATATAAATGAGTTGGCCTAAACTTAAGCAAGATGTATGTAGAATTATAATTTCTTCAAGAACAAAAATATATAGATGCTATGAAAATGGAGTCCAGCCATTTAAAGGCCCATTAAACACTTTTCTAAAGTCATCAATTGTTTGACTTTGAACAGCAATAGTTAATAGGATTAATACCAATGACAGGCTGCAGGTTCTGCAGAACAAATACAGCTCGTTCCATAATGTGTGTTTCATGTGCATGTCTAATTCTTAATCAGCTGCAAATTTATTTTTACATCTCCACGTGGCTGTTCCATTATGGAATGGGGTCAATAGGCTGTTTGGAATCCTGGGCAAGCAGTGGACATGCCCTCTAACTTTGGAGCAGTTTCTTATGACAAAGAATCATGGTTTTGGTAAGAAAAAGGAGACCAAAACATGGTGACTGGTACTATTTTTTGCGGTCTTGTCTTTGGCTGGAAAGGAATGTGTTAGACCTCCTATCAAGTAGGTGTACACACATAGGTAAAAGAAAGGAAAAGGGCCTGCTCGCTGAGCATGACTTGGCTGAGTAACAGCGTTGAGGTGCAGAACAGAATTTGTTAAGATGGAGGGACACATGGGAATATGTAGCAACTTCTAGAAGGGGTTAGTTAGAGCTAGAGGAAAATAAGAGGGCTGGAGAATGAGGGAAAGGTAGGCAGAAAATTGGGAAAATATGTGGAGAACTAGCCCCTTGAAAAGCTAGGTGTTTTCTTTTGCTGTAATTTTGAAAAGAAATTCAGGTTCTTATCAGAATGCTTGCATCTTCAGAGATGTTTGGTTGCCTCTACAGTTGGTGTGGGACAGGATATATATGGCTTCCCTTCGGCATTCCTTTCATGGTGATATGCAGAGTTTGGGAGCTTTGCTGCATTGTTAGTTGTTTGGTTTTTCGCTTTCTTGTGTTATTTTTATTATTTTGCTTTCTTTATCCTCCTTCCCCATAATCTTCTCTTTCTAATGAAATTTATTTTCTCTGTATAAAAAAGAAAGAAAGAATTGAGGAGGGGGAACAATGAAAGAATGGGAAATGTGTTGGGATGGAAATATGCTTTGTAATTTTTTTGGGGAGGGGGGGGGGGGAGAGTATCGATCTCTGGTTCAGTGCACTATTTTGCCCAGGAACAGTGCAGATTTACATGTCTTATAATAAAAGTACATTCGCGGTGGGCAAAACCAAAAACCGAACCAACCATAAGAATACTGTTTGGTTCGGTTTGAGGGAATTTTGAGGGCAAAAACCAAACCGAACCAAACCAAACCTATAATGATTGGTTCGGTTTATCGGTTTGCTTGAGAAGAAACAAAGATGGAGAAAAACCAATGCATAGAATCCCTCAAGTGGTATTACAAAATAAGCAAGAGAAGAACATCACTGTAAACTGAACAGAGAGAGTGGAAACACAAACTATTTTCTGTATATTGAATTAATCTATTACAACAGGAATGGCCTGACTATATAATTACAAGAGAAAGATCTAAAAAAGGAATAAACACCTGCATAAAAAGACATAAATAGCTAGCTAGACATTAGCCTAATATGAGCCAGAATATCCCTTGATCTACTCCCTATCATAATCACCATATAAACAGGGATCTGGTCAACCTATTTAAAACAAAATAATTACCAGAGTAATTATCAATGTAATTACCACATGGTAATCACGGTAATTACTACACTTTCCCTCAAGCTGGATGGTAGATGTGTATTAAATTCAACTTGCCAATATTCTCATTAAAGACTTGTAGAGATAGACCAATAGTAAAGATGTCAGCAGCCTGCTGTCTTGTAGGAACACAGGTCATGCAAATGGTTCCTTCAACTTTTTCCTTAACAAAGTGTCTATCCACCTCTACATGTTAAGTACGATCATGTTGGACAAGATTGAGTGAGATGTTGATAGCTGCCTTGTTATCACAATAAAGTTTGATGGAAGACTTTATTAGGATATGTAATTCCTCTAGAAGTTTCTTCAACCAAAGTCCCTCACACTTCCTTTGATCCACAGCTCTAAACTCGGCTTCAACACTACTTCTAGCCACTACATTTTGCTTCTTGCTTCTCCACGTTACAAGATTTCCCTCACACAAAGGTACAATAACCTATAGTTGACCTCCTATCTTTAATAGCTCCTTCCTAATCAGCATCTGTAAGGATATCAATCTCTTTACTTTCATTCTTCTTGAACAACAGCCCACGGCTTAGACAACCTTTAAGGTACCTTGGAATTTTATACACAACCTCAAGATGAGCTTCCTTAGGGGAATGCATATGTTGACTCACTTTAATCACTGAAAGGCTATATCAGGTCTAGTATGGGAAAGATATATTAATTTCCCAACCATTTTTTAATACCTTTCTTTCTCAACAAGTTCCCCAGCATCTTTTATTTTGTGTCCAACTTCAATAGGGGTATCACTTGGCTTACAGCCAAGCATATCAGTTTCAGTTAGGAGATCAATAACATACTTTCTTTGGGAACACTCATGCCCTTCTTAAATCTAGCTACCTCCATTCCCAAAAACTACCTCATCTACCCAAGGTCCTTCACTTCAAATTCAGTTGCAAGACTCTTTTTAAGCCTTTACATCTCCTCTCTATTATCTCCAGTCAGAATTATGTCGTCCACTTGAACAATCAGAATAGTTTAGTCCTTTAGACAATTTGAAGAACATAGTGTGATCTGAATGTCCTTGTTGATATCCCTGGCCTTTTATCACATTCGTAAACCTATCAAACCAGGCCTTAAGTGATTGTTTTAGACCATACAAGGACCTTTTTAGATTACACACTTGATTCTCTTCACCCTTCTTGTCAAAAACAGGGGGAATTGTCATGAAAACTTCTTCCAATTCACCATTAAGGCATTCTTGATGTCAAATTGGCGAAGGGGCCAATCTAAATTGGCAGCTAAGGATAGAAGAACCCATATTGTGTTGAGTTTTGCCATAAGGGCAAATGTTTCAGTGTAATCCACACCATAAGTTTGGGTAAAGCTTCTTGCAACTAACCGGGCTTTGTACCTCTCTAAGGTTCCATCGGCCCTATATTTTACTGTGAATACTCATTTACAACTAACTGGTCTCTTTCCCTTTGGTAAACCCACCATCTCCCGAGTACCATTTTTCTCCAATGCCCTCATTTCCTCCATCACAGCTTCTCTCCATTCAGGAATTTCTAAGGCTTCCTGAATATGCTTAGGAATTCTTGTATTGTCAAGGTTAGAGGTAAAGGCATGGTATTTGTTGGAAATGGGGTGAATTGTGAAGGGTACAAGAACGAGTTGGTTTTCTGAGAGCAATAGGTAAGTATAAATCAGAATACTCATATTTACCTGAAATGGGATCATGGTCACTTTAACCTATCACTGGTTCCAAGTTCCAACTCACTTGGTACCTCGGGTGTAGAGTGCTCTTGATGCATAAATTTTGGCCTTCTAGTGTAAGTTAATATTTCCTTGTCAGCTTGTCCTTCTGTATCTCCCCCTAAATTCAAAGTTTCTCCAGTTGACGGCACACTAGGATGGGGGTGGAGTAGTAGGATCAGTGACTGGCTGGGCTGGAGTGATAGGACCAGTGTCATTGTTTGATATAGGCTGCAGATCAAAGGCCAAAGACTGCACTTCCTTCACGTTCTCCCCCTGAAGTGAAGGCTTTTGGAAATAAGGGGTATTCTCAAAGAATGTAACATCAAGGGTGACAAAGACCTTTTTTTGTGGAAGGGTCATAGCACGTGTATCCCTTTTTTTGTAGGAGAGTACCCAAAGAAGACACATTTAATAGCCCGAGGATCCAGTTTATTGGAATGATGGACATGGACAAAGAGTACAACCAAACACTTTTAGAGGTAGGGATGAAGACAACCGAGATGTAGGAAAATAGGTCTGGAATTTGTTTAGAGGTGATTCATATGAAAGTACTCGGCTAGGCATTCGATTAATGAGATAGGTGGCAGTTAAGATGGCATCCCCCCATAATATTTTAGGCATGTTTATGGTAAACATTAAGGCCCTAGCAACCTCAAGAATGTGTCTATTTTTCCTTTTTGCAATCCCATTTTGTTGTAGGGGTGTTAACACATGAACTTTGGCGAATAATCCCATATTGTTTAATGAAATCCTCCATGATGGTATTGAAATATTCAGTACCATTATCACTATGCAGAATTTGGATCTTGGTGTTGAATTGGGTTTGAATCATGGAATGAAAATTAATGAAGACTGAGTAGACATCAGTTTTTTCTTTGAGTAAATAGACCCAACATACCCAAGCATGGCCATCAACAAAAGTGATGAACTATTTTGTTTAAGTTCGATTGGTGGTACGGGCAGGGCCCCACAAGTCACTGTAAATCATAGTGAATGGTTTGGAGGGTTTATATCTGGATTTTGGAAAGGAGGTTCTTTGATGTTTTGCAAGTTCACACATTTTCACATTGGAATTCAACTGGTTTTTTATTAGAGAAAAGTGCAGGAAATACATGTCTTAAATATTGGAAATTGGGATGACCCATCCTAAAATGCCATAATAAAATTTCATTCTCTCTAAGAGTAAATGCAGAATACAAGTTACAGCTTGACCTTGTTCACTTGTTAGCCTTCTCAAAATAGTAGAGTCCCCCACGCTCCTTAGCACAGTCAATCGCCTTCCCCCATGATAGGTCCTAAAAAATACATTGAGAGGCAAGAAACTTAGCAGTGCCACGAGAGTCTTTTGTTAATTGGCTAATGGACAAAAGGTTATAGGTTAATTTTGGAACATAAAGGACAAAATTTAGAGTGATAAGATCAGAGATTTGTATGTTACCAGCACAAGGTTCACCTAAATGTTACCAACACAAGGTGAGTAAAGAGAAAAAAATTGATGTGAACATGTCACATGATCTGAAGCTACTGAATCCATTATCCAGGGGTTCTTTAGGTAGGAAACGGTATTGAGAGCTTTCAAAAAATTACCTTTATGGGCAAGTGAACTACAGGGCGTATTAGTGAAGGTCCGACCTATGGTCTGGATGTTTGAAAACATCTTATACAGTTGTTCTAACTGTTCAGAATTAAAGACCCCACTAAGAGTTGGACTGCTCTTTTCAGCCTTTCAACTTGGTGATCATTGTTCACTTGATACGTTCTGTGTTTACTTTGTCTTGGCTTCCAATCAGCAGGTTTCCCATGTATCTTCCAGCAATTGTCCTTAGTATGACCAGTTTTCCTGCAATGATCACACCATAGGCGTCCACTGTTGTTTTTGGCTCGAAAAGGAGATAGTTCTTTTAGATAGCAAGGCTAATCCTTCTGGTCCACCAAAAGCCATGGGAATACTTTCTCTCAGCATTACTTTACACATATTCACCTCACGTCTAATCTCTGAGAAGACTTCCCTAATTGAGGGCAAAGGGCTTCTTCCAAGGATTCTCCCCCTAACTTCATCTAATTCTCCATTAAGCCCAGCCAGAACTTCAAACACCCTCCCTTTTTCCAGTTTTTTTTTTTTTTTT
The DNA here is from genome assembly GCA_034509205.1 of Ceratonia siliqua. Lineage (NCBI taxonomy): Eukaryota > Viridiplantae > Streptophyta > Magnoliopsida > Fabales > Fabaceae > Ceratonia > Ceratonia siliqua. The sequence goes on from JASKGM010005127.1 coordinate 7,674, forward strand.
TGTATTTGGTAATGTCACTGGAACACTCCCATTCTTCTTCAAAACTCAAGTCAAGTTCTTGCTAGGGAGTCATCATCTCCATATAGTAGTTAGTTACACTTTTCTCTCCTTGTTTCATCTGCCATAGGTGTGTTTTGATCTCAAATATGTGTGAAACATTCTCCACATCTAAGTATGTTTCCCGGACAGCATCCCAAACATATTTTGCTGTTGGTAAGAAGTGGTAAATATTTCCAATAGCTAGTTTCATGGTGTTAACAAGCCACGCAGTCACCATAGAATTCTTTGAATTCCATTTATTCAGAGCAACAATGTTGGTTACGACAGGCTTTTTTGTTGCACCAGTGAGGTACCCTAGTTTTCCCTTTCCATCAATCATAAGCTTTAACGATTGGGCCCATTCTCGATAGTTTTTACCAGGAATGATGAATTGTTGAGACCTGCTAGTTCATGAGAGAGGAATTCTATGCCTTGTTTTCAACGAGTTCAGGGGTCATGGACCCGCTGCTGTTTGCAGTATTTCCAGCCATGAACATCCAAGGTTAAGAATAATATGGCTCTGATACCATGTAAACTGAATAGAAAGAGTGTAAACAGAAACGATTTTCTGTATATTGAATTAATCTATTACAACAGGAATGACCTGACTATAGAATTACAAGAGAAAGATCTAAAAAAGGAATAAACACCTACATAAAAAGACATACATAGCTAGCTGGATGTTAGCCTAATCTGAGTCAGAATATCCCTTGATCTACTCCCTATCATAATCACCATATAAAAAGGATCTGGACAACCTATTTAAAACAGAATAATTACGAGAGTAATTAAGCGTAATTACCACATGGTAATCACAGTAATTACTACAGTCACCTTTGTTTCATGTCCCCAAGTAGAGAAGAAACTAATAGAAGAGTTATCAAGTAAGATCATAAAAAAAAGAAGAAGAAAAAGTAAAAAGCAAGAGAATCTTAATAAGAAATAATTTCAACTGTCTAAAGGAGGGCATTTAAATGGGATCTGAAATAAAATACCATGGATGCTGGGAATAGAGAATCTTAACAGTATTCACACAAGGAAGAAAGAATACAGTAACTTGAAATTTTGGTTTAAAACTTAAATGTATGGATCAGACTATTAGTTATACATCTCTCTCATTCTAGCTATCCATTCCAAGCAAGACAATGTGAAGAATATTGGCAGATGCTAATGGTGGCCTCCTCTATTGGCTACAACACTGGTGAATATAATAGTTATTACATTTCAAACATATATCTTTCCTTTTCTCTCTCTTAGTATCTCTCTGTTTTTCTCTGTTTCTAACTCTCATATATAAACACACCCATTTCTCTGTTTTATGTCTGTTTCTCTATCCCTGTTTTTTTCTAACATAAGTATTCATTAAAACTCACTTGGTGTTGGGGTTGATGGTATGTTCAGGAGTGATATCTGGGGCTTTTGTATATCAGAGATTATTTCAGAGCAGTGGACAGAAATACTTGGATGCAGGTATCGCGTTTGTCTTTTAGGTGAGTTTGCTGGAAAGGGAGCTGCTGAGCTGAGGATTGAGGAACCAAAGTGGATTAAAGCATGAAAGTTGAAACCGTGAAAGGCAGAAACTGAAAGTTTGAGAGTGCCTTTAAATTTTAATTGCAATGCACATCTCGGTTCGGTTTGGTTTAAACCGCAGTTTGAGAATCCAAAACCACAAACCAAACCACATCAATCGGCTTGGCATGAAGGGAACCCAAGCCAAACCGTTATACCTGCAATTCGGTTTGGCTTAGGCGGTTTGGCCCGAACCACTAAACACCCCTCATCAGTCATAGAACAAATTTAGTAGTCCCCCAACCACATTCAAAAGGCCAAAGTGAGAAAAAAACTAACACCAGATATAATCACTGAAACAAGAAATAAATCCCAAAAGTCAGGTAGTGAGAAAGAACCTTGCTGCACCCAAATGGAACTGCTATCTGAAAGAGAACTCAATCACTTACCTTCAATACTACCAACACTTGCTTCAAGAAAGACCTTTCTTCAACTCCACTAAGCCTCTCTCTAGTGACCGAGATGATAGATGAAAACCATGAAAACAGAGAACAATGTTTAACTAGATGACGAGCAATCTTATGCAATTTAACAGACTTCTGTATCACCTGCAGTGCAAACGAGATAGCCTAAATACCTCAGTAGAACATGTTAATGGAGCAGAGTCACAGTAAGGATTAATAATACAACAAGCATATGCCATCATAAAACACATCACAAACCATTTAACTCGACAAGAGTAACAATCCAACTAGTTGATGTCAGCTTTTCCTTTTTCTTTTTCTTTTCTTTCTTTCTTTTTACTGCAGGCAAATCACTTAGATGCATTGACTAACTTTAGAACTCCAGAAAACATGAAACTGATAAATGCCCATATTCTTAAAGGAGATGAAGGTGCCGCTAGACCCAAACCACCATTAAAAATTCCTTGACATGAACACTGTTATGCTTTGTTCAAGCTGATAAAATTCTAATGTAAATATCTAACAGTTAAAGTATAAAGATAACATTCAACACCATAAATCCTACTCTCTCACTGTCCTCTGTTTTTTATCTTGTTTTTTTATTTTTCAACACACTTAATATATGAGAGATGTGTAAATCTAACTCCAAAATAGCTGGATATTTGTTCATACATTGCCCAGAAGCTTTTTCCACAGCTTCTTTCAAATAGCTTTAGAGGTTTTGGCAAGAGTAAGGAAGGTAAAATATTATGTTAGTGTAATGTATTCTGTTCACAAGCACATTTGGCCAGAGCAGAATGCCCAATATTTTGAGGAGAAACATTTATCTTTGGATTGATTATGGGCTAGGATTGTATTTATGGCCTTGCTACAGTGTTTTAAACATGTTTGGAGTGTCCTTAACAAATATGCAGAGAGATTGAAGACTTATTTTGTTTCATTGAGTTTGCATTGTTTTTGTTTGCTTCATTCGTGAAAAAAGGATATCTTATTTTGTGTGTCCCTTCTTAACATCTAACAATATTTCTTCTTTCATAATAAGAGACAGAGAGACTCTAATACCAAGTTAAAGAACCACATAGTGCACAAATAATCAGTTAAAAAACACTGCCAAATTACGTCCAATAATATTCCCATTATATTGTGTTAGAACCTAGGGGACAGAGGCAGTTATAGGCAGTTACAAGGCTGTCATGTATAAATGAGAGAGGAAGGAGTGCAGGGGAGGGAGGCAAATATTTGGATTGGGAATTTGGGAGTCTCTAGCCACTCGAAGTGCTAGAAAATGGGAGTGTCCAGCCACTCAAAGTGCTGGGTTTGTGTTCCTAATGTGTTTGTAATTGTCATGTGTTAGTCTCTTTGTAATAGTGTAATTGTATTTGTACTGTGATGTAAATCTGTGTTATTTATAATATACAAGTGCAGAATTATATATATTGATAGAAATCTTAGATGGTTCCCAACAATGGTGCGGAACCAGACTTGCTTCCCTTGCAGAAACCAGCGCAAAACCAGAACCAACCCTTTCCTCCACTGAGACCTTCCTGCTCTAGATCTTATGCTCTGATACCATTGATGAGAACCAAGAAATATAGGGATGGAAATAGATAGAAATACTTTAAATAAATATTCGAAGATATATTACAACACTTAGATACCAGAATCACTACAAATACTATAGTAAACACATAGATACAAACCCGGCACTTTGAGGGGCCGGACATTCCCATTCCTAGCATTCTAGAGGCTAGGACTCTCCCCCAAATCCCAATTCAATATTTTTCCTCTCCCCTTGCAATATTTCCTCTCTTATTTATACATGACAAACCAAGTAACTCCTCAATTAACCACCTGTCTGAATAACTGCTACCAATAACTCCCTTATAACTATCCCTTATTTATAATACTCTTATTTTATATATCCCTAGTATCTAACATATTGAGTGAGACTTCTACACACAGATTAGTTAGCTGCAATTCACTAGCAAAAAAAAAAACAACAAATGCATTCAGAACAGTGAGTGCGAAAACTATCTTTAATTAAGCCAAGGAAGAATGGAATACAGCAAAATAACCTTATCAAAAATCAATTCCAATCATTCAAATGATAGTATTGCTTATTTCTTTTAGGGAAAATAAACATTGCTGTCCTGTCAGAGACAATTTGGAAGAACCAATCACAAACTGATGCGGAGCATTTAGCCCTAGTATATTATCATAAGCTTGATGGTCATAAGAATTCTAGGAAGTAATTAATTTATGTTATGTTCTTCATGAATTTG
>JASKGM010005138.1:0-11965 GCA_034509205.1 Ceratonia siliqua
TAATTTTCATTTCAAAGGTTTGATTTGTGGATCCTTGATTCATTACATTATATTTGGAAGTTTTCTAGGCATTACACTGATGAACCATTTACTACACTAGTCATCTTGGTTATTCAAAGAAAAGTACTGTATATGTTATTTTAGTTATGGGAACTCCAAAAAGGGTCAAAGAATATTCTGTTTGCACAAGCCCACTGTAGATTTACTAGGTCATTGGAGAATATGAAGTATTTTACTCCTAAGCATAGGTTATCTTTTCCTGAATGGTACTTGGACGTTTGTTTTGTTGTGATGATCATTTAATTGGGTAAGGGGTTGTGTTTGATTGCCTTGTGGAAATTTCGCTCATTCTAAATTTTGCTTTTAAACATTCATGTCATGTTTAGGGGGGAACGTTGATGAGGGTTTGCTGAGATATCACGCGCCTTTGACAAAAATCAGTAAAAAAAAATTTATTATTAAATTGAATTAATTAATTAATTAATTAATTTTTTTTTAGTCCATGGGAATACTTGCCCTCTGGAGATAATGCTTTTTGTGTTACATCCCCATCTCTTTACTAATCTGTCAAGGTATACAGTAGGGGTAATTTGTGATGTTAAGTTTTATTTGGCATCCTTCTTTTAATCATCAATTCAAAGGTTCAATAGAAATATCTATAAGAGGTTTTCAAACTTAAGACTTCAAAGCCCAATAAATTTAATTCCAAAAGTGGTTTCAAGGCCCAATTATTTAAATAAATGGGTCTAAGGCCCAGGAGCTTCTCTTGTAAATTACAATAAGGTCTCAAGGCTCGATGTTTTAAAATGACTCCAAAGGTCCAATAAGAATATTTTAAGGGGGTTTCAATGGCCCAATAGAGGCATTTTTAGTACTCAATATTTCATACTTTTTTTAATTAACTTCAAAAGTTTATTTGAATCAATTCAAAAAGGATCTCAAGGGTCCAAGGAAAACTTTTAGAAAAATTTCAAAGGAGAACCTAATACTTTTAAACTACATTTGGGTCTCACTATTTACATAAACTACATTTTAGCCCCATTATTTGCACAAAATTACGTTTTGACCCTGCTATTTGTATAAAATGTGTTGTGGACCCCTCTACTTTTAAAATGTATTGTATCTCCATTTCTTTCTTAAATGTTTGAAAAGCTTTTAATAGAAGTTTAAACTTCTCCAAAGTTCTTATCTCCACGGGCATTTAGTGAAATTATATACTTCCCGATATTCTATTTTCTCACGAGCTTTCAGTAGAATTCTATTTACCCAAAGTCTCATATTTCTTAGGCATTCAATGGAGTTATATACTTCCCAAATGTCCTAATTTCCATGGGCTTTTAGTGAAATTTTATTTTTCCAAAGTCTCAATTTTGTCAAGCATTCAGTAGAGGTTTATTCTTCCCAATGTTCTATTCCTACTTCATTTTTCAAGCTTTAAGTGCAATTTTATATTTCCCTAATGTTCTAACATTATCAAGTCTAAGATCATACATCTCACCTAATCGACTTATCCAAATATTCTGAACTAAGTTGACCTTGATCTATTTCGGGGTACGTAAGTACTTACTTGGTAAGGCAGGTCTAGTTATTTATTTCTCCATCTTTTTTCATTATTTTTTTATTTTTTTATTAATAAAAATGAGTAATTTAAATAAATTAAAAATTTTAAAGCATGAACAATTTAGAGTAACCATCCTTAGTGATGGACGTTGTGGGGTGCCTAACATCTTCCCCACACATAATTAGACTCTCAAACTCTTCCGCTGGTTCCAAGGGCCAGTTTTCTTTTCTTTTGTTTTAAGATCCCAATTATCATTCTAATTAATTGGTGGCAACTCCCATTTTCTCTGCGTTTTCCCTTACGCGCCCAAAGTTATAAAATGATGATTTTTCACTGGCCGTAACGTTGTGACAATAATTTTTCTTGGGACAAATAATCTTTTTGGCTCTGTACCATTATCAATATTTAATAGCTCAACGCTACAAGAGATTGATCTTTCTAGCAACAACTTAGAAGGTATGATTCTTAATTATGCCCATCATATACATTTTAAGTGTTTATCTTAAATTATATGTTTGATCATAAGATTTTTTTTTTCTTCTGTCATATTTTTACTGTAGTTAAATTTATAACTCAAACTTAGTAGTTTTCCTTGTATTTTTTTAAAACAAAAAAGTTATTTAATATCAAATTTTAGTGACAGAGGGAAAAGGTCATCACCATGCCAAGGGGGGGTGGGTCAGAAAATGAACTTCCATATTCTTGAAAAGATTATTTTTATATCATCATATCTCTTTTTGAAAATATTATTCCTGAAAGATATTTAGGAGTTGTATGAAAGTATGCAAAAAATCAAAATTTGTCTGATATTAGTTTATTAAATAAATTTTTAATTATAAATGTATATATATAAGTTGTAGAATTATCAAAAATTGGTGACATAAATTACTCTTAACCTGTTAATTTTCAGCATATAAGTAATGACAATTTTTTTCTCAACATAACTGAATACTTAGTCTTACACTGAATAACCAATCAAGTAATATTGAATTTCTAGAAATCATAATTGAATCCGTAATCCCCCTATGATAAATGGTTGAATACCTAGTCTCACGATTAAATACACAAAAAATTATAACTAGCTAAGCAAATAATTTTAAATATAATCTATAATTGAAACATCTCCGTTATTATAATCTCCATTCCCCACAAATACTTTTGTTTATAATTACCACTCAAGACTTATAATAAATAATAAAAATATTTAATTTAAACATAATAAATCAAACTCAAATATTTACATGGCTTTCTTCCTTAGTCAAAGAAAATCTATAAAAGAATATTCAATATTCTACAAACAATGTATATTTATTCATAAAACTATTTAAATATGTTAAAAATATTCATGGAATAATTCTCAATAGTGTTTAATCATCAAATAGCATAATTATAAGGGCATGTCTAGCCTACTGCCCCAAGGCGTGCAACTACTCTAAAAAAGAGTGGTTGCAGCCCCAAGAAAAATTACTGTAGCTGTGGGTCCCGCACCTACAATAAGAGGTGGCTACCCCGACAGCCCCAAATTGGGGCAGTAAGGCAGCAATGCCCTAATTATAATATTGGAAAAAGTGTTGACTAAAGCCACTTATAGGTTGCAATGTCTCGGGTGTCCTTTCTAGGCATCACAATGTATTGCAAAGAATTTTGATCTAAAATGAAAATAAGAAATTCATTTATCATATATAAATTGCCTACGTTGGCTCAAAAATTTTATTAAGAAATAATCAAATTGGATAATGTATTATGAATTTCTAAGTTTGAAGAGTGCATATCAAACCAACTACCAATCTGCAGCAGATCAGTCAATCCTGATTACTATCTATTTCATTCCTATCGTCCAGTTGCTATATTTATTTCTAATATTATTTATAATTGTTCATTTATTCTTTAATTCTCTTTATTAGGATTCTATACGTTAGCCTTTGTTCAGGCTTGATTTCATTCCTCTCTCTTGTATATATTTGCTCCTTGTATCAATAAATTCAAAAACTATAGCCTGAGTTCAATCTGTGTGGTTTCCTTATATGGTATCACATCATACCAACTCCAACGAGTGACCTCCTTGTGTGTTTTCCATTTGCTTCCGCCATGGCCTTATCTTCCAGTGATAACACACCTATTGCCATCAACACACTTTCCCTTGCTTCTTGGCTACAATCTATATGGCTATGTTGATGGCACTTTCCCTTGTCTTCCTCTGCCTCCACCTGCAGCACCAAATGAGGCTGCGATTATACCCCACTACCTCTGGTTCAAACAAGACAAACTTATCCTTAATTCCATTCTTACATCAGTCTCACCTGTTGTGATCCCTCTCATAGAAACCTCTAAGACCTCCTCTCAAGCGTGGTCCAAACTCAACTGATTGTATGCCAGCCATTCCAAAACTTAAGTCATGCAGCTCAAAGAAGAGTTAATCCTTATTCAACGAGGAAACCTATCCATGACAGATTTCCGTCATTCTATAAAGGTGATCACCAATTGCTTGCACTCATTGATGCTCTATTGTTCACAGAAGACATCACCCTCTATGTTCTTAATGGTTTGGGCCCTGAATACTGCAAGATCATTGCTCCAATTAGAGCACGTGAGAACTCTCTCTCTCATTTGAGGAGCTCCATGATCTTTTCATTGGTCATGAATCATATCTTCGCTGGCTTGAATCACCCGCTCAGTCCATGGTCATCACTGCCAATCCTGTACAACGCTGGAGTTCAAGGAACCCAAAGAAGTAGCTAGCCTCGTCCTCTCCTCACTCATAGATAAATGGAGATTCAAAGAGCAAATCTCAAAACACCAAGACCTCTCGATACGTTCCAAAATGCTAGTATTGTGACCAAGTTGGGCACACAGCCAAGAACTTTCCACAACTTTGAACTTCGAGCCAACTGTTAACTGCACCACAACTCAAACCAGCCCTGACACTCCCTGGCTCATTGACTTGGGTGCTTCTCATAATATTTCCTCCTAGGTATCCAATCTCAATATTCACTCAAAGTATGATGGTACTGATGAGGTATTAATTGGAAATAGATCAGGTATGCCCATAACCCACACCGACTTTATTAGGAAAAATGAGTAGCACAGTTTTGGAGGAATTGCTCCTCTTACAGAAGGAAGAAAGGGATTTGAGATTCAAATTTTGGTTATCATTCCTCAAAGTAGAGCATGCGTTTATAGTGCATGTTGGTGCCAAAATTACAAACCAATTACTATATGACAGTTGGATAGAAAGGAAACTTAACAAAAACTAACGCTAACCCTTACATTACGTAATGCACGTGATCTTTACATTGTAAAATACTCTTCTTCTAAGCTTGATAGTCTGTCATCCATGTTGGGGCTCTATGTATGCACTTTATGGTTGCTGAAGTTTCCCTAACATTGCCCCCGACTTTAGAAGTGACCTTGTCCTCAAGGTCAAAGAATGGGTATAGAGTTTTAAACTCATTAAAGGAAATCCAGGAGGTGTCTTCGAGGGCCAGGCCCTCCCACTGAACCAAGAGCTGAAGTTGGAAGCCATGGGAAATCCTAACCTGGCAAGTTTGAAGGATGGCTAAAGTTTGCACTACAGGATGGTTATCAACCAATACTGGTGACAGTGGTGTAATATGGAGGTTAGGGTCGTCTTTGTAAAGTTTCAAAATAGAGATATGAAAAACTCTGTGTAACTGAACGTGTTCTGGAAGAAGTTGATAAGCAACCTGCCCAATGCGTGCTTCAATAGGAAATGGACTGTAGTAGCGTTTACTGAGTTTATGATAAGGTTGTTGACTCAAAGTGGTTTATCTATATAGTTGTAGTTTAATCAACACCAAATCACACACCTGAAATGAACGTTCGCGCCTATGTTTGTCAGCATAATGCTTTATTCGCACCTGGGCATGGCGAATTATTTCCTGAAGGTCCCTGAGAAGCTGAGTGCGTTGGCGCAAGGTGATTTCAACAGCTTCCACAGTGGTGTCTGGTTGAGAGTAGGGAATGAGAGTGGGTGGAGGACGACCATACACCACTTGGTAAGGTGTCATCTGTAAAGTAGAATGATAAGCTGTATTGTAAGAGTACTCTGCCCATGGTAAAAATTTGTACCACTAGTGAGGGTGATCTGAAGTGAAGCTTCGAAGGTATTGTTCCAAACCCCTATTAGTTACCTCTGTTTAGCCATCACTTTGCGGATGATAAGCACTGCTAAACCTTAACTGGGTGCCACTTAAGCGAAATAATTCGCGCCAGAACTTGCATAGAAATATAGGATCTCGATCACTCATTATGGTGACTGGAAACCCATGTAACTTCACAACATGAGTCACAAAAGCTTCAGCGACCTTGGTGGCCGTAAATCCTGGAAGTAAAGGAAGAAAGTGACCATATTTAGACAGTCTATCGACCACCACCATAATAACATTGGGCCCATGAGATAATGGAAGCTTCACAATAAAATCCATAGAGATGTCCTCCCACACCTTATGGGGAATAACCAGCAGGTGCCAGGGGTTCATATTTCGTTTGCTGGCATATGGGGCAAGTAGAGACATAATGTTGAATATCTTCAGGCATGCGTGGCCATTTAAACTGAGCTTGAACTCAAGCAATTGTGCGGATGATACCATTATGGCCCCTTGTTGGGGCATCATGTAATTCTTTGGTGATGGTAGTCTTGGATGCTAAATTGGGACTACGCACAATATGCCCTTTGTGCCAAATGAGGCCATTTTGAACTCAATGATGGGGGTAATCCCCACCCTGTTGCTCTATAGTTTGCTGCAAATAGATCAGATCAGGGAGTTGCGGTGTTTCCTCTCATAGTTGTGCCATCAACTCATAACTCTGACTAGTGAGTGTCATCAATACAGAAGGGGACGATGCTAACAGTGATGCTTCATGTTGTCTTGACAGGGCGTCAGCCACTTGATTGGAAGCGCTGAGATTATAGTGGATGTCGAAATCAAACCCAATCAATTTGACCAGAAAGCGTTGTTGGTTCGGTGTCTGAATAGTTTAAGACATGAGTTCCTTAATGCTCTTGTAGTCAGTTTTAATGAAAAACTTCCTTCCTAAGAGATATTTTCGCCATTTTGCTACTAATTTTGTGATGGCATATAATTTCCTGATGTAAGTGGAAGACTGTTGTAGTCTGGAGCTCGATTTCTTACTAAAATAAGCAATGGGATGTCGAGATTGAATTAAAACTGCGCCGATGCCCATACCAGACGCATCAGTTTCAATGATAAAGGATTGCTCAAAGTTAGGGAGAGCTAAAACTGGGGCTTAGGTTAATGTACATTTGAGCTGTTGAAATGCTGCTATAGCTGTAGGGGACCACTGGAAAGTTTTTTCTACATGAGTGACATTAAGGGAGTAGCAATTGTAGCATAATGCTTGAAAAAATGCCTGTAGTAACCTGTAAGGCCTAGGAAACTTCATAGTTGACGTACATTTGTTGGAGTTTATCATTGTAAAATGGCTTAAACCTTGGACAGTTCTGGTTCAACCCCTTGGCCTGAGACCATATGGCCCAAATATTCAATTCTGTCTTGGGCGAAGTGACATTTACTAAGTTTGGCAAACCATCCCTTATCCTTTAAACAAGCTAGTACCAATTGCAGATGCTGTACATGATCCTGCAAGGTCTTACTGTAGATTAAAATATTGTCGAAGAATACTGTGACAAATTTTTGCAGGAAGGGTTTCAGTAAGGAATTTATTGTTGATTGAAAAATGGAAGGTGCGTTAGTTAGCCCGAAGGGAATTACTAGGAATTCATAGTGATCCTCATACATTCTGAATGCAGTTTTATGGATATCCTCAAGACACATTCTGATTTGGTGATACCCAGCTCGTAAATCAATTTTTGAAAATGTAGTGGTCTCGAATAACTCATCAAACGATTCATCTATTGTAGGGATAGGGAATTTGTCAGGTACTGTAATTTGGTTAAGGGCCCTATAGTCAACACATAACCTCCATGTGCCATCATTCTTTTTAACCAAGAGTACTGGAGAAGAGTATAGACTTTTACTGGGACGAATCACCCCAGAGGATAACATCTCGGTGACAAGTTTTTCTATTTCGGTATTTTGAAAATGTGGGTAGCGATAGGGTCTTATGTTGATGGGTTTTAAACTAGGCAACACATGTATCTGGTGGTCCTGCTCACGGTGAGGGAGTAATCCAGTAGGAATTTCAAATATGCTGGCATTATTAATGATAGTAGGTTGTACTTCAGGTTTCAATTTCAGATAGCTTAATCAAATTCTGTTATACCCAGATCAATGGATGTCAATTGATAGCAACATGCAATGGAATCAGTGGTCTGCATCCTTCGCAATTGATGGCAATGAATAGGTGTTGGTTCTATTAATGAATTACCCTGCAACTTCACTGTGTGACCTTCCCATTGAAAAGTCATGGTTAAACTCTTGTAATCCATAACCACTGGTCCAAGTAATTCTAACCATTGAACACCTAGTACCAAGTCTGCTCCTCTTAAAGGTAATACATGGCAATCAACCAATTATATATGTTGTTGAATTGTAACTGGCAATTGAGGACACATACCCGTGCAAGGCAGAGATTCCCCACTTCCCACCATTACCGAAAAGTGTCATGGTGGCAGAATATGAATATGTAAATGGTTAATAACTCTTTCCTAGATGAAATTATGGGTGGAACCTCCGTCAATCAAGATTTGCACTTCGTGTCCTTCGATAACTCCAGTAAAATGCAGTGTCTTTGGAAAGTGATGACCAGTCATTGCATGGAAGCTAATGGCTGTGGGAGGTTCCTCATTGGCAATGTCAATACCTAGACTTAATTCCTCATTCGCATATGAGTTGATATTCCCGATATCATCATCGGCTAGCATTAACACGAATAGCTTGGCTTTACATTTGTGGGCTCTAATAAATTTTTCATTGCAATTGAAAAGAGTCCCTTGTCTCTTCGTTCAAGCATTTCAGCCGTGGTAAGTTTCTTAACAGGTAGAGATAAGCTTCTGATGTTCATCAGAGATTAATTCAGATTTGGTTTCAGCGTGGGTAATAAGGGAGGGTTGTTTGTGGTTTTGGATTGGGAACCAGAGTAGGGCAAAGTGTACCCAGTCAAAAGCCCTGATCATTGATCTTGTCTTCCATCAACTTAGCTAAATTCATGGCTTGTATGAGTGAGCGGGGTTGTAGTGCTCATACCTCTTGCCGGATGTCGCTACAAAGTCCAGATTCGAAGCAACTCTAGAGAAAAGGCACAGGAACTTTGGTGGTTTGATTTGCAATGGCCTCAAATCTGGCTTGATATTCTGAGACGGTTGAGAGTTGCATGAGTTTTGCTAGCTCTCCTTGCACATCGCGATATTCAGATGGCCCGAATCTAACCATTAGCACTCGTAAGAACTCCTGCCAATTTGGTAATAAGCCGTTCCTATGCATCCACTGATACCAGTGAAGGGCATCCCCATCCATGTGGAATGATGAGATCAGCAGACACTGGTGGTCAAGTGTGACATGGAAATTAAAAAACTGCTCAGCTTTAAAGATCCATCCGTGTGGATCATCCCCGTTAAATCGAGGGACGTCCAATTTTAATGCTCACAAAGGTTGTACAGCCATGAGTTCCTCATGGTTTAGTCATTCAGATTGAATAATTGGCGAAGCTGTGGATCCTGATGCTTCAGTTACTGGATTTTGTAGGGTTTGTTCCAAACGACCTTCCATCGAAGATAGTTTCAAACTAATTTCCTTTAAGATATTACCAAAAGAGCTCAGTTGTTCATCATGCGATGAAATCTTATTCAAACAATCCTCCAAGGCTTGGGAGACGTAGGCTCGAGATTGTTTTACCGTGGTGGAATTCTCTCAATGAAAGCACCAATTTGTTAAGAAAAATGAGTAGCACAGTTTTGGAGGAATTGCTCCTCTTACAGAAGGAAGAAGGGGAGTTGAGATTCAAATTTTGATTATCATTCCTCAAAGCAAAGCATGCGTTTATAGTGCATGTTGGTGCCAAAATTACCAGCCAATTACTATATGACAGTTGGATAGAAAGGAAACTTAACAAAAACTAATGCTAACCCTTACATTACATGACGCACATGATCTTTACATTGTGAAATACTCTCATTCTAAGCTTGATAGTCTGTCATCCATGCTGGGGCTCTACGTATGCGCTTTATGGTTGTTGAAGTTTCCCTAATAGGTTCTCTTACTCTCTCCTTTTCGAAATGCAAGTTTCATGTTCAAGATACCCTTTGTGTACCTACCATTAAAAAAAAGGTCTATGTCCATCATTTCACAACATAATAATGTGTTGGTTAAATATCATCTAATTTTTTTTCTTGTGAGGGATCGGAGAACGAAGGATACTCTACTTTAGGGCCCCTATGAGGATGTCATCTACCCCTTACCCTCTCCATCTCAGCATCCTCTGCTTTCGTTCATGAATGCACTTTTGTCACCAGCTGGCACTAACAACTTAGTCACCCATCCTCTAAAGTTGTTGATCGTGTTATCAGTTCTTACTCCCTAGCCCTTAGTTCAAATAAATACATGTCTTCTTTTTGTGCTTATTGTGAAATGAATAAAGCTGATAAACTTCTTTTTCACAAACATGGTTTACATAGTAAGGCTCCATTTGATTTAAATTATATTGACATATACATTTCTCTTCTCTCTTGGAATCAGCAACTACACCAATGTTCCCTACACATCACAACAAAATGGTGTCTTTAAGAAGCGTCATTGCCATGTTGTTGAAATACGGTAAACCCTTCTATCTCATGCTCATTTATCTCAAGACTACTAGCCTATGCCTTTGCAACAGGCCTATCTTATCAGCCAACTCCCCTCCCCTATTCTCAAATACCAAACACCATTTTACTCCCTTTTCAATCAGCAACCCAGCTACACTAAACTGCATACCTTCGATTGCCTCTGCTTCCCACACTTTCAACCCTACAACACCAATAAGTTTCAACCTAAATATCTTCCATGTGTTTTTGTTGGGTACTCCACTAATCAAAGTGCATATTATGCCTTCGCCTTCCCACAAAACGCCTCTATACCTCTTGGTATGTTAAGTTTGACCAAGCAATTTTTCTCTAACTCATTCCTCTATGTCCTCCTCGTTATAATCTTCCACAGTTAACTCGAATGAACCTCTCTTCAGTGGTACCCTTCTTCATGTCCTACCCTGACAGCAACCACCTCTAACTCAGTCTTAAAGAATCTCTGAGGTTTAGTCTCACTATTCTCTAGCACCTCAAGAAACCAATCCTTCACTCCTTCATCAGGTAACTTCTTCTTAACCCTCTTCCCCCACTTCTACCACACCTCTTAACCTGCACTAGCCCAAACCCAATCCATGACTATAAGATCTATGGATAATATTTTTTGGCCCAACATGTCCACCAAACCTCCAAATGCTCTCTCCTGGATCCTACTGAATCCACCAATGTTACCCAAGCCCTTAAAGACCGTAATCAGGGTCATGCAATGGTAGAAGAAGTCATTGCTCTACTTAAGCATGGTACTTGGGACTTGGTTCCATCCTGCCCTAACCTATACTTAGTTGGCTGCAAATTTGTCTCCCACACCAAGCGAAATCTTGATGGTTCCATCTCTGGCTACAAAGTTCGGCTTGTCAATAAGGGCTTCCATCAAATCCCCAGAATCGATTACTCATACACTTTTAGTCTAATCATTAAACCAGCCTCCATTAGAGTCATTCTAAGTATAGCTGTCATGCAGGGCTAGGATATACGATAATTAGACGTGAACAATGCATTTTTACATATATATCTTGAAGAAATAGTATACATGCACCAACCTCCTGGCTTCAAAAACCCCTCCAAACCAAAGCATGTATGGAAACTGAACAAAAGTATCTATGGGCTCAAATAGGCCCCAAGACAATGGTACAAAGCTCTCTATAATGCTTCGATATCCTTTGGATTCCAACATTTAGCCATTGATACATCAATCTTCATATATAGGCAACATGATATAATTTGCTATTATCTTGTTTCTGTTGATGATATAATAGTTACAGGTAACTAAACTAGCTTCATCATTGAGATAATTAAGAAACTTAGCAATCAATTCTCCATTAAGGACCTGAGTTCCTTGCACTACTTCTTGGGCATTGAAGTCATTCCTACCAATGAAATCTCAGCAAAAATGCATCTAGGATCTCCTATCCAAAACTTCCATGCACACTACCAAGGAGATTCTGTTACGGTTGAATTTGAGAGATAGAGAGGAAACAGGGGAAAAGACAGAAGCAAGAGGATAAGAGGAAGCAAAGTTCTATTTTTCATTCCTCACCTTCTACTACAAAGTCCTAGCATATATAACAGATACACGATGGCACACACAAATGAATACACAGTGGATAATAAGCAAGATATCACCT
>JASKGM010005160.1:0-10517 GCA_034509205.1 Ceratonia siliqua
CATTTTCTATGTCTCTTGTTTTGCGATACACACAAAAATTAATAGATGTGCATGCAGAGGTGCATTTTATGCTTTAAACAGAAAAAAACAAATGATATAGATGCCCATGCTGAGCCACTGTCATATTTGCTGTCTCTATATCATGCAGGCTGACCTCCGGGATATTTTACATCTAAGGAAGAACCTTTTGAGAGCAACGTTGAGTCATATTAACTGGAAGGTGTGATTGTTTTAAATTGTCATACAAAGAGCTGTAATTCTTCATTTTGTTTATTTATTGATTGAGTGATATATTGACACAACCCATAACACGGGAAGCATAACATACTTTTGCTTTGGTCAGTACTTATCTATTCTTTTGTTATGTAGGGATCTTCGACGTTGAATGAACGGATGGTTTTATTGCTGCCTACTGCTGTGTATGCTCTTTGTACTGGTTGTGCTCCTTTTACTCAATGCTTTAAAGAATTTCCTCTATTGTACAGCTCTTTGGATGTTACTGAGGCTCTAGATAACTGTCATAAGGTAAAGCTTAATCACTCCTGCCTACAGCTTATGTTTTTGTCTTTAATTTTACTAAGTTTTCACTAAGAAACTGAATTTTGATATTGACTGTAGATAGAAGACCCTAAACACAAATGTCTACATGGTTTTCTGGATTGCTCTGTGGAAGCTGTCACAAAAATTGACAAGGGTTCTAAAGTTGAGGTGCTGGTCTGTCTGTTAAAGAAGGTCTTAAATGTTATCATACATGAATTTGAATAAGCCAATTATCCCTTTTCAGGTTTGCCAATTGCAAAGCCATCCCCTCCTACGTCTTCCCCGGGAAATAAGTGATCAGCTACTGCTTGAAATGGAGACTTCCATTATTGGTTCTCTAGTGGAAGAGGAGATTAAGGAGAGACATTTACCTGATATTTTCTTCATATGTTCTCTCATGTCAAACTTACTATATGGTTCATTTTTTGCAAGGTTAGTCACGTTAGGGTCATCTTCTATCTATTTCACCAGAAATTTTGGTTGAAAGTTCTGTTTATATGTATTTGTAAAATGGACATGAAATAGTTGATCATTTGCTTATTAATTGTCGTGTTGCTATGGCTCCATGGCACCATGGCATTAGTATTTTGGTATGGTGTATTGGGTTAAGCTTGAATATATGGAGTTAGTTCTTTTGTTGGGGAATGGAGTCAACATGGATTTGAGGGTTAAAATTTGGAAGGCCGCTTCTGCTCTCTGCCATTTGGACTCCTTGGATGGAATGTAATAGTTTTTCTCTGAATTAGAAGTTCTTTTATGGATTTCTTGAATAAATGGACATCTGGCAAGCATACTCTGCCAGTTTGGACTTGCCTTACATTTTATTAAATGCTTTTTTTTTTTTTTGGTTTTGGTTATCTTTTTCTGTTGCTTGCAGTGACACATTGTGTTGTATTCAAACTATGTAGTTGATAATCTATGCCTTTTCATGTTTTATGATTGAGGTTCCTTGAGTTAGAGACTGGGTGTCCACAAATATTCATCCACGATATCAGCCACTAGCAATTTGGTCTTTCAAGAATTTAGTTGGTTTCATTCATGGTGGTTTTGCTTGGCTGTCTACTGTAGTTACTATAGTGCTTTTTTATGAATGAGTCTCTGAAATGTGCTTATACAAATTTTAAGCATGGTAGCTTTGGACATCCTATATTTGGCATGTGAGAATTTTTTAATATGTAACACGCCTTATAATTAACGGGTTGGTTTTTGCAGCTTTGTGTTTTGACTAGTTGAATTATGACATATTTGGCAACTTTCTTATTTACACACACTACTATAATTGGTTTTAATGACAATGCCATTCACCTTTATTTCCACGATCATTTTTCCTTTTTTCTGTTTTTACATCAATATGTGCTTTTTTTTCCTTTCAGGAAAATGAATGTTTTATTCCTCTCGAAATTATGCCAATACCTGCTATTGTTGCTTGATTATGCTGTCAGCGTCATTCAACAAGACAATGATCTCCGAGCTCTCAGTTGCTTAAGTTATGATTCTACTTGTGATCAAACAAGCTCTATTGTTGCTTCTATTAGAAGTTTTCTTTCATCTCCTATATTTAATGAATGGAGAGATCAAAATGTGTTGGACTTTGTCCCGTTTGGTGAGGTAATCCAATCTGTAGAGAGACTCTTGAAAGCCTTTGTTAAACTATATGAAGATTATTCTCAGCGCGTGATGAACCTTCAGTCTGAGATGATTATGCAAGATGTAGCTGCAAATGATGGTGTTCAAAGTTCCTGGCCATATGCCATCAGCAAAAGTAGGATTATGGATGTGGAACTGGATGTTAATGATGATTCCAGAGACGTGGATATATTGACAGTCGGGACAAAAATAGCCAGTGGTGTTTCATTTTCTGCAGAGAAATGGAAAATGGGCATGATATCACTTATTACCAATTTTTTCTCTTTTTCACATGTTATTACATGGGATATCCTGTTCGATTTATTGGAGAAAGAATCTGATCCCAAGGTGCACTTTAGACGCAGTCACAATTGCTTGATGTTCAGGAATTCATTAATTCAATGTTTATGTTTTCTTTGTTATTGAATACTCTCTTTCCTAGTATTATTATGATTGTTATCTTCTTTCCAATTCAGGTGCGAGGAAAAATTTTGTATTATCTCTGCCAGCATCCTCATTGGTCATCTTGTTCGAAGTTTATAGAATTGGTATGAGAATAACTGGATAACTTAAATCACAATCTTTTGTCTGAAGAAAAAAAAAACTTCAATCGTCAAACACATGCCTTGGTTTGCCTTCAACTATTGTGCCCATACTTGTCTTTTGCAGGTCAATCTAATGAGTGCTATGATTGAAGAGCAAGTTAGAATGAAACTCGATTGTAATAATGTACTTGCTGCTACCCATGGTTTACTATCTACCTTATCTTCACTTGATGCAGCTGGTAAGAACAAATGTGGTCTATATTTGAGGGAAGAGGAAACTGAACAGGTAACTTTGAATTTCATTGTACTTGTATTTTAGGGAAATCTGTTTCTATAGACAATGAGTCATTAACATTTGCTGCTTGGATGGCTTATATCTTTTAAAACAAGTGTTAATAATTCAGAATAATATGTTACATGTACAACAAAGCAAATGTAAGTTAAAGGTGACTTTGGTATTTTCTTTATTTTGTGAATTCATGATTTATAGAATAAAATTGCATTGTGTACTTAGGATCAATAATTATCAAATCTATACCATTGAGAATGTTTTTTTGGGTTGAAGTGGAAAAACTATTTCTCGCTTTTAAACTGCCATCCATTGCTATACTCACATCTCCCTTTATTATGTGGTTAATGGAGCTTCCTACTCCATCTTAGAGGGCAGTCTTTTAATGTTTTTCTGCATTGTGGACTTTCTGTTTCTATATCTTAAGATTCTATTACACTGTCATCTTGTAGGAAGCAATTGCATAGTGGCTATATGCCTATATCTAAGCATGCTACTTCTATTTTGACTTAGTTTTCAGGTTTTTAAATAAACAGGGCCTTTTATTGAATAACTTTCTAATAGACATGATATATACAAACTGGCATCCCTTGTCATCAAGATTTAAATTAGAGTGCTTTGCTTAAATTAAGTAGCTATTGTTTTTTTTTTCTTTTTGCAGTGCTATCTGTCACTAGGAAATTTGGTGCATAAACTCGCAGAATTTGATCTTGATTGGTTTGGACGGGTTAAGCTGATTGATTGTGTCTTTGATCTTGTTTTACTCAATCCTCAAATTGGTCAGGTGATTCTTGACACAAATGAGACATTCTTCATTACCACTAAATTGCTGTGACTCTGTGAGGCATAGATAATGAGTTAAGAGCATGACAGGAGAAACAAAATTGAGGAGTATATTGGAAGTTAGTTGGATGGGAACATGGAAAGGATATGGAAAACTTGTGCCTGGAATGGTTTCAACATATATATTTAATCTAAATTGAATATTATTGTATTTTTAATGTGTTATGAATTTGAGATTAACTTCAGGAAACCTGTATTGCAAACTAGTTAGAGATTAGAACCAAAGATGCAACAGATGAAGAGTAACGCATCTGTTAGATGGTAATCATTAAGTATTACAATACTATGGTCTATGGGCTTCATTCAAGATTCAGGGTGTTGATACTTAGGAACTGTTTGGTACATTGGTATCTCATGTACCTATTTTGGATACTACGGTATTAAATACCTCGATATCTAAGATTTCCATGTTTGTTATGACAATTGAAAATTGTCAAAAAAATGATAAAGTTAAAAGTAATGTGATGTGAGATTCTCATAGTTTTTGAGTGGTATGAGATACCATCTAAAATGGTGTCATTCCATCACATTCTGGATAATTGTGTACCAAACACATGCATCTTGGATGCCTCTTGTCATCCAAGGTACCAGGGTGAAGATTACGGTCTATGAAAGTAAAGAAATGCCTCCTTAGTTTTGTTATGAAGATGTGATAATGGCAAAATAGTACTGCTAATTGTATGCCAGTAATCCATTTAAGCTGAAAAATAGAAATTGCTGGTTAATTACATACACTTGTAGAGACTAGAGAGAATGTTGGCGTTGTATCACCTATGAAGTTGATGGCTAATTTGTAAAACGCTCTGTTTCCTTCTATCTCTCTCTTCATCTCTCATTTTGTTTTGTCATAGCAATTTCTTTTTGGGGAATTAGAGCTGAATCATTATTAAGGAGAAATGATAAGAAATACAACTATGAGCAGCAAACAGAAAAGCTAAAGAGGCTTAAAAATGCAGCAAAGCCAATTAATCTGTCTACAGATCATAAACAGAAATTTTTTTAAATCATCCATGAGCAGAGCACCGGAGTGAAGCTAGAAATATAACATAAGATCCCCTTGAAGGTGTGGGCCTTATGCTCCAACTAAATACACCATAGCATCCTATAAGCTATAAACCACACACTACCACAGCAACTGGGCCTCCTTATTCTTACCAAAACCATACAACTGTATCATGAGAAACTGGTCCATAGTACAAGGACAAACCCAATGATCACCAATAATTCCAAACAATATAATTCCAAGGGAAGTTGTCACGCAGAAATGTAAAAATAAATGGGCCACTGTTTCCAAACTAAATCTGCAAATAATACATATCACGAGAAAGAGTTGTGTGGGATTTACGAATCTGTAACATGTCATTGGTATTAATGCTAGTGAGTACTACTGTCCAAACAAAAGACTCGACCTTATAGGGAGTTTTAGAACACTAAATAGGCTTTAGTTGTATTGTTTTTTAGATCATAATGCTCTTATATCCCTGGTTTTAATGTTTTTCATTGATATCTATCCTGACAGACTATGATAGAGAGGTTGCTTTTGATGCTGCAAGATATGGACTTTCGAGTTAGATTATTCATGGCAAGAAGGATAGGTGTTCTTTTCCAAACATGGGATGGTCATGAAGAGCTATTTCAGGACATTTGGTTGGTTGCGCTTAAAAATCTTTATATATGATATCAGCAGTGATTACTTATTACTATGAGTCTATGATGTTCATCAAGGCAATATTTTTAATGAGAAGGTTTTTGGTGAAGTTTATTTATGTAAATTGTTTTGCTGCTTGGTCTTAGTTCTTTGGTAAGCTTGTTTGAGCTTTTGGGATTGTTGGAATTGTTGGGTAGTAGTTTGCTGCTATGCTCATTGTAGAGATTTTTTTTTCCATTCATCTGTGTGTAAGCTGTGTTCAGGGGCACCTTTAATTATTATTATTATTTTATTAAAACTTTTATAAAAATATATTTATTGCCATCCTTTGGTTGTTTTTCCAGTTCGAATTTTGGTGTTCCATTGGTGGTTTATTCAAAAGGAAAAGTCATCACATCAAAGGAGGTGCTGGCTGCTGGTCCTCAGCCTCAACCTGTAGTGGAAACTGTTGTCCTTACTCTCATGCATCTGGCTTTACAAAGTGAGAAGATCGAATTGGAGGTAAACTGTTGATACTTGATTGTGACATTTGATTTTTTTTTTTTGTACTCTTTTTCCCTTTTGGGACTGGATCTTGTTGAAAGTCATTCTGGTGTATGAAGCAAAATGTTTGGTTTTTTGTTTGTTTTTGTTTTTAACCCCCCTTTATCATTTCTGGTTCTTTTCCATATGCTGCACTTTTTGGAGAGGCTGTGATTAGTATCCATTCTATTAGGGGGATATACGTACATGTGAATTATAAAGGATCCCTTTGGTTGTAATTATTTGGTGATCTTTGGTGGCACTTGCAGGCTGTGTTTATGATATGTGTGGTTTCGGCCATTGATCCTTATCACAGGTAAAAGAATTTTCCCTTATAATTTAAAATACTTTACGTTTGTTTCTTACATCAGCAGTGTTCTTCAGGGAATTGGTCTGTGCCATACTTGACAATCTTGCTAGAGAGCTCCAATACACAACTAGAATGAAGGTAATTGTTGTATTTCTCTTTTATTTTTAAATTTTTTTATCTCACCTTGTCAAATGAAATGACTCTGTTGTAGGTTGTAATTAATTTTTATGGGATAGTTTGTATTTTTTAACTTTTTTAGGCCCCAGTATCAGGTGTTTGGTTTTACTAAATGTTCACTATTTATGTGAAACATGTTCAGGATTGCTTTAAAAATTTAAAAAGTGGTTAACAAATACTTTATACTAAACATAACTTTAAACTAAAATTTAATTGGAAGAGGAAAGGAGATTAGGATTGAATTCTAAATCACTTTGTCAACAAGGCTCTTATACCTTGTCAAACTACCAGTTGACTTAAAAGCTTAACTTGTCAAGCAAGGCAGATGTTGTTGTTTTTTAAAAAACTGTAAGATCCATGTAATAGGCCTGAGATTGGTCGTGCAAAAAAAAAATTGCATTTAAAATGCAAACAGCTTATGGATTTAATGGATTTTTGGACTATTTTTTTTTTGTATGCAGTACTTGGAGGAGCTTTTGGGATCAATTCTATTTTGTTGGGTTGCTTGCGGTGTAAGCTTAGTTGCACTTGTTGAGGTAATCTGCTCATTCTGGTTAGTCTAATCTATGTTATAATAATGAGGTTTTGTTAGGTAAGAACTCAGCTCTGTCTTAAGCACAAAGCTTATATGCATAAAAGGCTGTTGATGTTATTTATACATAGTACGTTAACACACTGCCGATTGCATTTAAGTTCCTTTGACTAATAGCAAAGAAGAGATTGGTTATGCAAGATTGTAAACACTTGATTTTGTCCGGATAAATTTTAAATTTTTTTTTTAAAAAATAAAAATTGCCCCAGTTGATTATTGAATCGACAACAAGGATAAAGATAGAAAATTAGTGTTTATTTTAATATTTAATTGTGTAATTGTCATTTGGATGCCTTCTCCTCCTTTTGTGTGTAATTTATCCAATAAACATCTGATGATGTTTCAAGATTCTAGATTATTTAACTAGAAGAGTGGGTAAGCAATTTAATTGGATGCTTGATCTTAATTGATGTATCAAGTAATTTTGGAGACTATCTTGAATAAAAATAAAAATGTATTAAAAGTTCCCAACAAGGGGGAACATGTCCAAGGAGCTAAAAAACTGTTCAATAAGGCTATGCCAACTTAAATCGTGGAGTTTGGCTTCTACAGCTGAATGAAGGATTTGAGTGAAGTTTCTTTATCATAAAAGTTGTGCCAGCTTGTATGCAGAGCTTTGGCGTTCTTTTGCTGTAGCATGATGAATTTTTTCCTGGCCCCAAAATATGGCTGTTCTGCAGACGAGACACCTTTTTGTACCAGATGCTGAACCTGGTCATTTTCTTCAGTATTGTTGTCATTGGCTTCTTCCTTCCCTGCTTCTTCATGAAAACACTTCTGACCTTGATTGGATTTCCAAGGTACGAGCAGCTTCTAAAATATATGGTCTATTTAGTGTTGGTAAAGAAACTTCTATTTTCATATAGTAAAAAAAAGGTTTTGATTGAATGTCTTGAGCTTTTAGTATTTGACATAAGGAAATGATCAAATATGTCGCATTATCTCTCTGTTTCATTGCACATCAGGCTGCTAGCAATTTCTTTCAATTGTATAAGTTTGTCAACTCTGTTTCTTGTATTATATTTGTGCTGTCCCTTTTTTGTTTTCTCTAACACGGATACTTTTTGCAGGTTGCTTGTCAACCTTTGGCAGTTCTTATAAAAAATCATTTTGCCTCGATATTTTCAGTTTGTATGGCTTTGCATTGCAGTAAGAAGCCTGGATCAGAAAAGGGAACACATGTGCTTCAGAGTTCTGTTCTACATTTTGCTCAGATATCCGAGAATGAATGGGATAAACTCATAAAGAGACATATGGTCTTCTCCTCTGCACTTTGCTTTAGATGATTTTTTCCTTAAGTTTGAACTCATGCATATTCTGCATTTGTATAATTTACTTCTGCTGGTGGCTTTTTAAATGTTTAAGATGGAAATTACCAAGTTAGGATTGTAATTCAATGAACTCCCTTATTGGCCTCTTCTAATTCCCAGTTGGATTAAATTAATGTCAAGTCCTGCAATTTGCTTATTATCCGTTGACATTAATTATAATATTTTCTTTATCAATATTAACTGAATTTGTTTAAGGAGTCATTTTCCTGTAATATTTAATCCTGCTTCTTCTGTACTTGTAGGTGTCTATTGTCAGCTGCATTTTATCTTTGTCGTCTTGTTCATCAGATGCTGTAGCCCCTTTCTTTTCAAGGGACACAGTGTCATATGCAATTCAAACAGTTGTTGATGGTTTCTTGGAGGCGTGAGTTTTCATCTCTGCCAGTATTTATCTTGTGTAAATTTGGAGTTTATATCTTGATATGATTTTATATTAAGATGTAGGGTGGACAATCATACAAGTGCAGGTGTTGCAGACATGATGAACATTTTTCGTCCTGATAGAGCTTTCATGGTGATTTGCTCTAACATGAAACTCTGTTGCAGCATTTAGACATGGTTTCACTTTCTATCATTTTCTTTTTGTTCTTGGCCTGGTGTATCTGAAGAATTCATTGTTATTTTTTTTGGCAGTTTATAGTAGAAATTCATTATAAAATTGAAGCAGCAATTCATTATAGGCATAAGTGCCATCATTTGGCTGGAATTGAGGTGCTTATTAGTATTCTTGGTCATAGAGCTGCTGTTCCAAGCACTTCCAAGTAAGTTTTATGGCTAGAGACCTTAGATATTACATATTTAATGCTAGAGACCTTAGATATTACATATTTAAAAGTTGTATGCAAGCAATCTAGTGCACTTCCTTGATTGATATGGTTGCCATTTGTATTATCTAGAAAATTTTCAAACATAGTTTGAAGTGCAATCTTATGTATGTGCTATGCGTTATTGTATGCCTTCTCTAATATTGGTGACCTTATGATGCTATTGAGATCCATGAAGAACTTGTTGGAAGTAAATTTAACACATTTATCTTTGTCATTCCAGCACACCGACCACAAGAATTTCTTATATAAATATATTATTGAAAAACTTAACTTCTATTTGGAACCTAAACAACGTGCAATGTTCAACTCATACTCTCAAATTGTAGACTGCAAACTAGCATAATACTTGAGCTAAGACAGTGGTTAGACCTTATCCTGCTACAGCAAAGCTGACTATTACCAAATTATGTCTCATAAATGACAAGATTTTAATATACAAATCAGAATAGAAGAATTCAATGAGTTTCATAATCAAATTTTTAGTTAATCTCTTTAACTTTAATGTTTAAAAGTTTCTGTTTTAAGTTGTGATCTCATTAGTTCTCATTTACTTTGCTTAAATTGAGTTAATGCAGTTATCTTTTCAACTTGGTTGGGCCATTGATTGGCTGTCCTTCTTTACAAAACCAATGTTGTCGTATAATTTATGCATTGTTGATGCCATTGAAAAAAAGTCCATCTCCAGAAATCACCAGTGTGTTAGGGGAACAACTCCAGGTATATACACTTTCACTCAAATTTGCCCTATGTTTTTTAATTATATTGATTTCTTTCCCTATTTAATATATTTTTGCTGGTTTGTTGTCCATCAGTTTCTGGTTTCGAAGTTGGTGGCATGTTGTATTCCTTCTGAAGCCAACAAAGGATGTGATAGCACTAAATCATCACAAGTTTTATCACTTCTCCGTATGTTAACTGTGGATTCTGATCCATCTATATATGATTACATCAGGGTGAGTTTCTGCCTTTCAACTTGTATCTGTTACAGTAGGAGTTAGATTTCATTATTCTTTGTGGATCAATGAAATATAATCTTTGCAGGAATTGGAGCCCTTCCCTGAATTAGAAATCTTCGATGAGATAAGGATATTCCATGAAGAATTATGCCATGCTTACTCTTTTCGGGACCTCTTATTGAAGGTAAGTTATTTTCATATTTCAAAACATTTTTGTAGCTCTGTGTCAAAGTCAAATATAGAGTTCCATGCTAACTCTATTTTAACTATTTATGTGGTACTCTCTCCATTTTTAGTTTGTGAAGAGGTCC
>JASKGM010005171.1:1834-11964 GCA_034509205.1 Ceratonia siliqua
TTAGTATATATAGTTAAAATTTATATTATGTTAATATATATCCACTAAACTTACATAAGATATAAATTAAAAAAAAAATATGAAATAATGACCATTTAAATTTAACTCATCAATTTATGAGTAAAAAATATGTTATTTTATATGTGGGTTATTTTTTCTTTTTTTTTATTTATATCTTATGTAAATCTAATAGACATATATTAATATAATGTAAATTTTAATTATATATACTAAAAAAATTTAACTCATTATAATAAAAAATGATAAAAATTAACCATTTTAAAAAAAGACTAATCCAAATTCAGTAATTTAAAAAGCGAATTATAGATTTGCCGTTTTTGACCACATCTTAAATAAAGTTGTTTTATATTAATTTTTATAATTAATTAGTTGAAACTTTTAGTAATGGGTAAATTCCTATTCTCATGCAAAATAGGATTAGTGGATTACCATGTTTGGTTTCTAAAGTTGTCAATTATCAATTTAACTTTTGTAATTTAATTTCCATCAATTAAATTTTTATAATTTATATTTATGTTAATTTGATCTATATTATTAAATTATTAACTAATACTATTAAATTAAAATTTGACATGACAACAAAATTGCCGCATCATCATCAAAGTCACCGTCTACTCAATTGCCAAAGCCAGAAATGTTGACATTTTGCATTAGCTAATTCATTTTCACTTCCATCTCTAATTAGGTATTTTGTTGTCTCCGACCACTCTTCGCGCTCATCATATTGCTCATTAGTGGTGGTTGCCATTATCGCTGCTATCGGTCGCTGATAAAATAAAAAGCTAAGGCTCTGTTTGGTGTAATTTTTAAAAATTATTTTTTTATTTTTTTATTTTATTAAAATAAAAAAATTTATTTGGATAACTGTTTTCCTAAGTTATTTTTCAAAAATTATTTTCGAAAATAATAACTAGAAAACAAAAAAATAAAATAATTTTTTTATATTTTGACTTGTTTTCGCCATCTATTTTTTAAAAAATACAAAAAATAACTAATAAAAAATATTTTTACTTAAATAATTTTTTTTATCTATAAAATCATTTTTTAAAATTATTTTTAAAAACTATTTTAAAAATTAATAAAACAACAATCATTCCAAACAACCTTATAAATTTCTTTATCATACTTTCTCTGTCTTTTTTAACTTAACCATCAATATTGAAAATTTAACTTTCTTCGGTTCTTTTGTATTTTGTGCTAAAGAGATAACTCTCCACTTGGTGTCATCACGGTAGCTCAAGCTTCTTATGGTTTCCAGAACTCCCTATTCCCTCTCTCTATCTCTCTCGTCGTTCCCTTTGTAATACCTTCCATATTTGTCAAACCTCCCATTTTTCTCCATGAGCTTGAGTGAAATTCTGAAGAACCTTGTACATTCTAGAAAAGGAGAAGAAAGTGATTCAAATCCAGGCACCCATTTCAATTTGGGTTTCAAAAATTTCATCTTAGCTCTGTTTCTGCAACTTTTCACTTAAAGTGAAAATGAATTAGCTCATGCAAGATGTCGAAGCTTTTGGCTATGGTGACTTGGATGTTGACGTGATATTTTTATATTGTTATATAAATTTTTATTTGTTATGTCAAGTTTTAATTTAATGATATTAATTAATATCTTAATAACAATAACTAAATTAATAAAAATTAAAATTAAATTATAGAAATTAAATTAATAAATTAAAATTATAAAGACTAAATCTTAAGTTAACCTTGTAAAATATTATAAATCTATGAACTCTAACAAAAGATACAATTCCTCATGATCATGGATATTTTTTTATTTATAAAAACTCATAAAAATACTTGTTGAATTGGATGCTATAAAAATTGATGTCTTCCACTGGTTTTTCCTTAATTATTTATTGGTAAAGAAAGATATCATAAATGGCATTTTGAAAATTGTCAAATTAATTATCAAAATTATTATAATTTTATTTGTAAAATTGTTAAAATTAAAGTTATTATTCACATTTTTACCTAGTTAAAAGCTTTAAGTATAGATTTTATTAGGAGCATGGATGTAATTAGAGCTGTCAAAACGGGTTGGACCCGCTGGGTTGGCATGTCCAGCCCACTTAAAATGACGGGCTGGATTTGAAAATTTACAACCCGCCCCGTCGGGTTGGGGCGGGCCAACCTATCAAAATTTTTTTTCCTTTGATTTTTCAGCGGGTTAGCATTTTTTAGCCCGCCAAATTGGCAGGTTGACCCGCCCCGCCCAGTTTAAGGGGCGGGTTGAAATCAAATGGCTCGCCCCGTTTGACAATATTAGATGTAATATCACAAGTACCTAATGTTGTACAGCCAATTTTGTTAGTTTAGTTGTTTTTAATCAGAATTTTTTAAAATTTTTTTGAAGACAATTTTAATATTTAAAAGATTGCTGTATTCTCAAACTTTGATCAATCAAAAGATTATAAATAAGATTTTTTTTTTATTTTGTTAAAAAGTAGAGTCAACTTGTGTTTTAGGTAATTATTATCTTTATTAATTAATTTATTATGAGTAAGATTTTATTTTGTTATTATTTTATTTTAATATATAAAAAGCTAGGAGTAATTGTCTCAACCTTAGGGACATCCGTTCATTTAGGGTAAGAAGGGCTTTCAAAGTTCAAACCAAGAGGGCCAGTAAAGTGGCAGCACAGATAAAAACCACACACGAACATCGGTCCTCGCCCCATTCATTTTCGATACAATACAATACATAACGTTCAGACTTCGAATCTCCTTTCTGTTCATTTCTTCTCAGAAATGATGATATGAGAAAAAGCTTCTTACCTTTTTATCTCTGCCTCTCCAACCGAAACTCTCTCCCACTCTGCTTTCTCGCTCTCAGTCTAGCGCAGCGGAGAGAGAGATGCTACCAAGAGCTCACGGCGTCCCTTGGATGGAAGAAGAAGTTGAAGACGCAGCATCTTGGACCAGAACTAACAACGAAGGTGAGCCCAAGGACGAGGACATTGCCATGGTTGGCCCTCTAACTTCCTTCAAATCCATGCTCGAAGGTGACTGGTACATGAACTCTGCTATTAATCCATCTCACCAGGACCTCACTAGTCTCCCAAATCACCAAGAAACCAGAGATATTGGGTTTTCTTCAAATCCAGCTGATAATTTTCTGTTGCAGCCTATGGATTCATCTTCTTCTTGTACACCGTCATTCAATATTGATCCGTCACAGTCACAGCCTTTTTTACCACCCAAATCGTACTTCCCTCCTCTCTTCAATGTTGCTTGCAACAACCCTTTTGACAATGGCTTCGATTTGGGCTCTGAAAGTGGGTTTCTAGGTCAGTTTCAGGGAAATCACTCTTCAAATTCCGCTGTTTTGATGGGCTTTTCGGGGTTGAATACTCAACCTCAGATGGGCACCCTCGAACTTAGTTCAAGCTCCGAGTTCCCAGCAACTCGGCTACTGCCAGTTGCTGACAATGCCGTCGCCCTTGTTGGCGGATTTAGTCCGATGGGTTTAGAAGGATATGATGGACCTGAAAGTGCTCTGTTTTTAAACAGGGCTAAGGTTTTAAGACCACTTGATGTTTTTCCCCCAGTTGGTGCGCAACCCACCCTCTTTCAGAAGCGAGCCGCGCTTCGCCAAAGCCCCGGTGGAGCTGATAAATTGGGAACTTTGGAAATTTCGGCGTCGAGATTTGAGGATTATTCAACAAGGCTGGAGACCATGGAGAGGAAGCGGAAGATAACGGAAGAGGGCGAAATTGAGGAAGCTAGCATCGATGCGTCAGGGTTGAATTACGATTCGGACGAGCTTAATGAGAATAATAGGATGGAGGAGAATGGGAATAATGGGGGAAGCAATTCTAATGCTAATAGTACCGTTACAGGTGGAGACCAGAAGGGTAAAAAGAAGGGGCTACCCGCAAAAAATCTCATGGCCGAGAGAAGGCGTAGAAAGAAACTAAATGATAGGTTGTACATGCTTCGGTCGGTTGTGCCGAAAATTAGCAAGGTATGAATACTTTGTTTGAAGCATTTTTTTCTTGAGATTTAAAAGCCTGGCATTAGCCGATAGTTCCTCTTTCTCTATTTATTTTATCCTTTTGTGGACATTAATTTTATCACTTCAATAAGTATAAAAATATTTGGATTTTACTTTATGTTGTACTTTGAGAGATTTTAAGGACTACTGAGAACTATAAATTTGATTGTTTCGATGTTCTATTAATCAGTTTATGTGTAATGGAGCAAATGATTTTATAGAAAAATCATGAACTACTTCTTTTGCTTCCTTCTTTCCCATAAAACTGAGCTGACGGAAGTTTGAAGCACGTTTAGCTCTATAATGAGAAATTGTTGATTATGTGGCACATAGGTTATCGAGGGGGCTAGTTGATGGAGCGGCGGGATGGGCCTGGCCGAAAGGCCTGGACCCGTAGCGGGTATTTTTGGGATTATTGTTTCCGTATAACCGATACACTGTCTAAACTGAGGGTCTAACCGTTGGAGTGGATATAGGCAAAACTGCCGAACAACTTGAGAAATTATGCGTCAATCAATTTTCTTTCTTTTTCTCTTTAATTACTGTTCAAAATTTGCACAACAAAATGACTCGTCATCTCTTTTGTTTGGGGAGCCTGACGTGTTATCATATTCGTGACAGGTTTTACGAATCTGAGGTTTCAACTGTGTTGTTCTGATTTTAGTCATTAGCTAGGTTATTAAAATAAACAATTCACTTCCCTATTCTTTCATTTGTTCACAGATGGATAGGGCTTCGATACTTGGGGATGCAATTGATTACTTGAAGGAGCTACTGCAGCGGATTAACGATCTTCATAATGAGCTGGAGTCAACTCCACCTGGTTCATTGCCGCCATCTTCTACGAGCTTTCACCCTTTGACACCCACTCTGCCAACCCTTCCCTGCAGGGTCAAGGAAGAACTATGCTCAAGCTCCTTGCCAAGCCCTAAAAACCAGCCTGCAAGAGTAATTTTTATTCACCTTCAAGCAAAACTGTTATTCTTCAATCTCAGTATAGTAGTTTATTGCTTGCAGACAATGTTAATCTGTCACAATCAATACTGCCTTTATTTGGACCTGTCATATGTCTAACAAGTGTACATAGATGCAAATTCAGTAATGGTCTCTAGAGCGCTGAATCTGAATGAATGTCTCCGTTTGCTGTATGACTTGCATGTTGATCATATATTGCAACCACATTTCAAAAATATTGATCTGCAGAGTCTGCTCGTTAACCAATTTTACTTAGGGCTGGTGTTACCCTTTGCTAGTATATGCTGCATATTACTTTTGGGAAACTCAAGCAAAATTTAATTGTGAGCTGCTATGCGTGTCCTAGCACAAATAGCG
Source organism: Ceratonia siliqua (assembly GCA_034509205.1). NCBI lineage: Eukaryota > Viridiplantae > Streptophyta > Magnoliopsida > Fabales > Fabaceae > Ceratonia > Ceratonia siliqua. The sequence goes on from JASKGM010005171.1 coordinate 7,184, forward strand.
GGGTCCCGTGTTTATTGTAAATGGAATACATATCCTTTGATTAGTGTGTTGGAAGTCCATCTATCTGGAAAATAAACATGTAGTTGACAAAATCACCTACATTCTATTTAGATTTTTTGAATTTTTCATTTTAAAAAAACCACGAGATGATCTGTGGTGTAGACTGTAGATCCCCAGGTGGATTAGTGCTAACTAATGATCGTCAACTAGATTCAGGACATATAAATAGGTTTGCAGAATCGATTTGCAAGGTAATTGAGGAAGTTGCTTTGATTTGACTTGTGTTTCTGAAATTTATAGGTGGAGGTTAAGTTAAGGGAAGGGAGAGCTGTCAACATCCATATGTTTTGTGCCCGCAGACCAGGTCTTTTGCTTTCCACCATGAGGGCTTTGGATAACCTTGGACTGGACGTTCAGCAGGCTGTTATCAGCTGTTTCAATGGTTTTGCTTTAGATGTGTTCAGAGCTGAGGTATAGTTCTTTCTCCAATGCCAAGCTTCACGCAGCAACATTTTACATTTATAAATTTTCCTTCTTTTATGATTATGATCTTTGCAATTGGTTTCAATTTCTGCTTAGCACACTGCACAATCAATTATTCCTCCAATATGGATGCTTGGTGCCTAGGACCTACATCTGTTCATATGACAAATGTAATAATGGATGTCGTATATCCAATTATACTGAAAATCTTCCGGAAGAGAATTATTGCAATATGCCAATTTATGGACAAACAATTTATGTTTGGCTTTCTCAGTTGCATTTAATGTCTGGCCTAATTCTTTTAAAAGAAGTTATCTCGAGAAATTTAGAAATTAGAACATTTTTTATGGGCTGGGATGAAGTGAAGAGAAGTGAACGGTAAATTAAGACACAGACATGATATCTGAGTTAGAGAACCCAATCCAACTTTTCAAAACCAAGTTGTTAATAGCCATAGCACACGTGTAGCAAGAAGGGCCAAAAAATGCTATAGTGCATAGGGTTGTGCAGGCTACATGAAAATGTAGGGCACATTACATGAAATATAAAAAAATATAATTAAACCAACTAATATATATGAAAAACTACACTCAATTAAAACATAAGTCATAACAACTTAATAACCATCCATAATAATTCACAAATCACAATATCAAGCACTTAATCATAAAATGATGTCTATTCCTAGTTATCCCTCCACTTGTAACATAATTACAAAAATTGGACGTAACTTTTTTCCTATTGCTAAGATTTGCAAGGTGAAGATATTTTCAAGTAGGGTCTATACTCTTGGAAGAACTCATGTTAGTTAAAATTTAAACAATCTAAAATGAAATCAACAAAGCATAATAAGAAATTATTATATATTATAATTTCTTATTATGCCATTGTTTGTAAATGCATAAGAATGGGGTTGGGCTTGAGATGAAGGAGGGAAGCAGTGAGGATCAGAGACACAAGTAAGACCCTAAGGCAGCAGAGGGTTTTTTTAATTTATTTTTTATTGTAGTGTGCATAGCGCGTGCCACAGCCACAGCCACAGCCACAGCCACATAGCACATGTAGTGTGGCTATAGCCAGGGCTACAAGTGTAGCATAGCCCAGGGCTCATGGCAGGCTATAGCGCATAACGCACTGCTATTATGTTCAAGACTACTTGATACCCAACTGAATAATTCTAATGCTACTACTAACATGTGGGGAACTACTTATCAATTTTCTTATGGGTTCCGGTTCCCATGAGTTACCATTGTATGATTCGGTGGTTGATGAAAATTTAAAACTCTGATTATTTTCATCGGTGGATGTCAAAGTGCATTTTACTCTAAATAATGTAAGGTGTATTTTTGTCTTTAGAGGAGAGGGATGTCGGTTTTAGTACAGAGGAAAATTTTGAAGGATCCTTGTGCATTAGTATCTGAACAAGCCATTCATTGCCGTTTAAAAACGAGGAAAAGTACTGCAATTTTTTGAGCGTAAAGATTTGCTTAATGACTCGGTTAAAAGGAGTGTTGATGTTTGAATCTTGAGCTCATTGATCATTGCCTCGTTGGCTTATATTAACATCTTACTAAGTCTTGTTTTTTATTCTCTCTTTCTTGCCTTTAACCAGCAATGCAGAGAAGGCCAGGATGTCCTCCCTGAGCAAATTAAAGCTGTACTGTTGGATTCAGCCGGTTGCCATGGTATGATGTGACTGAAGTACTTAATAAATGGTAACCTTACCAATAGAAGCACTAACTGTAGTTGAACTTCAAGTAGTTTGTAAATGCGATTTCGTAGTACTGTCTGTGAAGGCATGGCCAGGCCAATAGCAAATAGGTTGGCTAATATCTGTAGGTTGAGGAGTTAACTCTGGTATTTTTCTCAATCATGCTTATGAGCAAAGCAAACTTATGTCGTTATCTTGAATTATGGAATAAATTGTTTTGTTTCCTTTATTTTCTATCCCCTTAATAAGTTTCTATATGCCTATTTAATTTTATATTGCTTGCCTTCCGTTTAGTCCTTGGAAGGGTGAAAATTTTACCACGTAAAAGCATCTTTCTCGGCTGTTTCAAAATGCCTCGTATTTGGAGAGAGGGCAAACATTATGGTCATGTTGAAAGTTCTTTAACGCAGAGAAATTTGTTTGTTTATGTTGTGCATAATCACACGAATATCAACTTTCTGATGTTCAGTTTTCCTTTCGCACTAAGGATCTTCACTACATAGCTAAGTCAATCTACTTAAAATAAAGTTAATTGAATCAGATTGATTGATTTAATATGGTTTCACAAAGCATATACTAGTTTTTTGATCCACGGTTGGAGTAGAGTGTTTTCTATTGTATTAATTATGATTCTATATATTTAAAAGACTATTAAAAACTTTCTTGGTAAAAAAAGACTACTAGAAAGTTTAACTGAAAGTAAAAAGAGAAATGTTTGTCTTATAAAATATGTTATTCACAAATTCCCTATATTTTATTAGGAGTGATATAGTGTGAGATAAAGTGAGTTTGTAAAATTTGTTTCAGAAAAATTTGTAAAATTCATTATTTAAGTAAATATTACTTCAGTATTATAGAATTTTTTTTTTAATTATGTGTTGAGTTCCACGTATCATATTCAATTTATATTCCTGTATGGCTGTATAATTGAGTTATTGTTGGATGATAGATGATTAATCAGAAGAATGGTTTATTCGTATGTTTTCACTAAAAAATAGTTGTATATATATTTTTTCAGTGAAGAATAGGGATGACAAGCCCAAAGAAAGAAACTAGTAAAAAATTAAGAGGGGTACGGAGACCCAGCCACATCAAAGAAAACTTCTGGCGAAATCCTGCCTCCAAATCTTGAGACCATACTCGTGTGTGAGGCTGAGAGAAGAGAAAGAATCAGTCTCCAGCACAATGTTCTTCCAGTCCATACCCCATGTTTCATGAAGTCCATCCAACTCTATCCATAGTTCAGCCACGAAAGGAGTTCCCCAGATTTCTTGTGTGGCCCAGAAGCCATCTCTCCATCGAGTTTCTTATTAAACCACCACTTCCTGTACTACGGACCTCACCCGATTTTCACCCAGCCTTCCTCGGGTGGTTTCCAAATGGCCCTGCGCCTGTCAGTTTAAATTAGCATTCGTTGTTCCACTTGGAAGCAAGAAGAAAAATATTTTGCCATTCTAATTACAATTTCTACTGGCATGTGAGCAAAAGAAAAACCATAGTCAAAGATCATCTTCAAAAATAGTTTTATATTTGTTAACCAATATTTCATTATTTAATTTGTGCAACCTCAAATAAGAATAATATAAACTAGTGACATCCACGTTACTTTTTAAATAAAAATATATTAAAAATTTTAAATCTTAATTACCTATTATTTCTTTAAAAAAGAAAAATAATTTAAAATTTAAAACTTTAATAATCTACTGTCTCTTAAAAAAAGCAAAAAAGCTTAAAAAGGTAACATAAGAATGATGGTCTAACCCAAACACATATGACATATCTATGTTATCTATATTTAGTTTATATGGCTTTGAAGCATATGGTGTCTTTATCTATTAAAATCATTCCATAAAAAAGTGTGAAAGGGGTGACTATATTTTAAAATTTTAAGGAATAGTATATAATAAGATAATATTATTTATAATTAAAAAATTATTAATGAGTAGTTATAAAATTAAGAGGGAGTTATTTAAAAATTTCTAAATTATTTATTTTGAAAATTAAAAAAAATAAATAATAATTAAAAGTGGACACTAATTATTATATACGACTTTAGAGTTATTTTAGTTTTATGGTATGACGACATTACCTAATAAAAATTATAAAAATAAGATGATTATTTCTTAGTTTCAAGGAAATTAATATACTTTTACAGGTTTTAAGAGACAGGGAAAAGTTATTTAGAATTTAACATTTTTTTATATCGTAAGAAAAAAAGTACTACTTATTTTTTAAATTTTAAAATAAAAAATAAATTAAATATGGATTGACTTATACATAATACATGTTATCCACTTTTAATTATTATTTATTTTATTTTAAAATTTAAAATTCAAATATTTTTTAAACTTTAAATAACTCTCTTATTAACTTTATAACTATTCACTAATAATTTTTTAATTATAAAAAAATATTATCCCACTACTCACTAAAATTTAAAAATATAGTCATCTATTTTATACTTTTTATGGGATAGTTTTAGTAAACAAGACATCAAATAACTCTAAAATTCTATGTATACAATAGTATATATTTATCTTATTTTTAAAATAATTACAAACTAGTTGTTTTTGGCTGAAAAATATAT
>JASKGM010005182.1:0-11964 GCA_034509205.1 Ceratonia siliqua
GTAATTGAGAAACAAAGATAAATTAGTATATTTATACATTTATAAAGAAGCCAAGTGTCATTCCAAATGCAAGAATGATACTATTATATTATCATACCAAATGAAAGTAAAAGTACATTACCCTTAATAGAAATATTAGGATGATACGAACAAATTCTAATTTCTATCTGAATGAGAAAAAAAAATGTTAGGGAACATCTTTAATAACAGGTAAATTATAAAAAGCTCCCTTCGACTCCACTTGATGAATATTTGCCTTCAAGTTTACCATTGGTACTTGTGCAAATCAAGACTTGTTACTAAGCTGTTAAAATGAATTAACAAAAATTGAATAATTTTCTTATCAACTATCAAATTCAGTTATCAAGTTGAACAAGTCAGAAAGTCTTGATTTGCATAATCAGATAGATGATGGGGCAATTTGCACCAATGGAAAGTTTGACGGGCAAAATGCTCAGAGAAAAGATGAAAATTATTATTTTTATAATATATTAGGAGGTTGAATGATGTGTATTCAATTTTAGAGAGTGAAAACATGAGAGGAATGAAAGAATTCAGAGAGAAAAGTTTGGGAGAAGAAGAGGAGAGTTGGATAATACTTCATTCATAATGTCATTGATCCCAAAATACAGACTACAAGTACAAATAAAGCTACAAGGACATAATACAGTAACCAACCGTAATTGCTTGAAAGTAAGAACAACTACATAACCACTAATCAGACTCCACCATGCTGCCAATAAATGGCCAACCACTCCCCCTGAGCTACGTTCAAGCACACATGTCTAATGCTGGCTAACTCACATATAGGGAATTAAGATAATACACACATCATTCCTCCCTTCCTTTAAAATCCTTGACCATAAGGGTAATTGCAGGATATGTCTTGGTGAAGAAGGAGGGAGACTTCGTTTGTATCCTATTCTCATATGTAAATGCAAATTTGGTGCCAGAGAGTCCAAAATGGCCTAATGGCTTTATAATGACAATATAACAGGCATTTTTAGTAATATCCATCTCTTTATGATTATTGGTCCCTACAAAATCAGCAATCCTTGTCCATGCATGTTCCATTGTACCACCAGACGTGATGATTACCTTTGCAACTCTCCCAATCTCATCCTTTTTCTTGATAGCATAGCTGTGGGATGATCCCTTTACTGCATCGATACTTTCATTAGCTAAGCCAACAAAAGAAGCTACGGTTATTATGAAAAGGCCCCATTTCCAAGCTCTTTAGGTGCTAACCCAAACAATACCCGTAATTCCTACACTCTCTCCCCAAAGTTGAACTAAGCAAAGGCCAATTAAAAAACTTGCAAAAGTTTTTGCTTCAATTGGACCCTTTTTATCAAATGGATCTGCACCAAACGCAGTTAACTGTTGGTTTAATGCCACTTCCAAATGTGGTGCCAAGTATTCTATCGCCTCTTCTTCAATTGTTATAAAAATTGAACAAGCTGCCTCTTGTACGCATTTATTACAGTTCAAAATTCTTCGTAAAGAACCCATAAGAACACTATCAAATTGCTCATAGCCTTTTTGATGCCCAATATTCTGAAAAATGAGTTTGCTAAAACAATAGAGTGTCCCATAAGAAATACTTCGTATCAAGGGAATGTTATCATCAAGAAGAGGGATAAGAGAAGCCACAACCTTCAACAAATGAGGATAAGGATAATCAATGCAACCCTCGCATATGGTACCAAGAGCCAATGAAATTGCTGAAGGAACTCCCACAAAATAAAATGATCCAACATTCACACATGCACCAATTTTTGTGAGCCACACCCTCTGGCAATTCTTGAAAGTACACTTTGAACTCCATCTAGAGAGTTGGAGGTAGCAAGAATGGACACCATGACTACTACATACTTAACATCTCCTTCATTGCTATAAAAATTGCCCCATAATTTTCTTAGAAGGATCATGGCTAATACTAATATACTGCCCTCAGTGATGGCTAGGGACATAACAACACAAATTGCTAAACTTACAGCTTGTGGACACCCAGCACCCAGTTCATTAGAGACTTTTGTGCTCATAGCAGCACTTCCAAAGGAGTTCATCCAAGCAATTATGAAAGTATTAAGGCATATAGACTACACTAAAGTCTTTAATGTTGGATTTGGAAGAAGACCAGATGTCAAAACCATTAGTTCAAATGTCCATGCTTTCAAACAAAGCATGAGATCTGAAGGAATAGAATTTTTGATGAAGTATAGGATATTTTGCAAGGACTTCTTTGAGAAGCCAATCCCTAAATTTTTACAAGAATGAGAGAGCTTCCCATGATGTGCGATCAATAACACATTTTCCAAGTAAGATATTACATTTGCTATGGCAGCTTCTTTACCTCTCAGCTCATATTTAAAAACAACAGCTGCTTCTGATTTCCTTAACTCTAAATAACCTTCCTCTAATGGCATCCTCCATAGTTTTTCTCCGCTAACCTCTGAAGCTTCAATTATTTCTTTTGCCAGATCATCGTTGAGTGTAAACACACTTGCAATTAGGATCCAAGAGCAACTATGCTAGTCCCCGTCAAGGTTGCCAAGTCAACTACCTTTTTAACACCTTGTTTACAAGCATATACCAGAGCATCTGCCAGTGTAAGCCCGCCCTTAGCATCTGTGTTGTTCACTTTTATAGTCTTTCCATTTGAAGCTGAGCCAACGTCTCCAAGTCTCATTCCGATTCCATTGATCATATTTTCATAAGCTGCAACTATCGAATGAACCTTCACTCTTCGAGGCTCAATTTGACCATGAGCTTTCTCTATGACACTTACTGCCAGTATGTCTCCTTTCCATTCTTCCACATCAAGCTCCTTTAATTCCTCAGCCTTAGAGTCAGCCCCTTGATTCAGCATCTCCTCATTCGATTTGGATTTTGTATGAGACTCAGTAACAACATTATGCACCTTGTTTGTGCTTCCATTTTCCAAGTCTATACCACCATTTTCTTTTAGAGTCAAATACTCAGAGTCCTCATTTTCAGTCTTCGCACTCCCTAAACCACGGTTTATATCCACCTTGACTCCATTCTCCCTAACTACTTTATCAATGTGCCACTCAGATATATGCCTTCCACCACTCCAATCATTACTTCGTAATTGATCATCCTTCGTACTGTAGGATTTATTACACAATATCCCATCTCTAGTCCCTCCAAAATCCATTCTCTTCAAATAGACACTACCAAGTTTGCCTTCCATATGTTTGCCAGGGTCTGGTGGTTTCCTTTTGAAGAAGTCGCAATCAAACAAGCTTCCCTTGTTAAACTCCTCTTTGTCGAGTCTGTAATCCACAACCATCTCCAAGTCCCACCCTTGCGTTGATACAAAGCTCTTGCTCTGCACCAACTCAATGCCTTCGTCGCCACTAGAAGTTGATGATGTGAACATGGCCGCTAATGGTTTATTCTCGATTTCCATGTCCTCCTTGTTGTCGGCCTCCTGATCCATCTCATAGTCATCAGGTTCAGCGTCATCGGCATAGCCGTTGTCAGAATTGACTAAAAATGGGTTCTTTCTAGTTGAAGATGAAATTGTCGACAGTGGGGTCTGCTGGGAAGAAAACAGCGTCGAGAGGAGTGAATCTTCGTCCTCCTCAAGGTACTCATCAAAAACAGGATCAAGTGTTTTTAGGAATGGGTTGATCTCCGATTGTAGAACCTGTGTGTTTCTAGACATTTGAAATGCTTGCAACTTGGTCAGTACCATTCGTAGGGTGGTGCTGAGCTGATCAAAGTGAAACTCATGTCTAGCCACGATCTCCTGGATTTTGCTGAGGAATTTTGCCTCCGACTTATTGCAAATGTCCATGGATGGAATCGGCTTTGATTCCATTGATGTGTATTTAATTTCAGAGAGTGAAACATTAGAGGAATGAAAGAATTCAGAGAGAAAAGTTCAGGAGAAGAAGAGGCGAGTTGGATAATACTTCATTCATAATGCCATTGATCCCAAAATACAGACTATAAGTACAAACAAAGCTACACGGACAAAATACAGTAACCAACAGTAATTGCCTGAAAGTAAGAACAACTACATAACCACTAATCAGACTTCACCATGCTGCCAATAAATGGCCAACCACTCCCCCTGAGCTACGTTCAAGCACACACGTCTAATGCTGGCTAACTCACATATAGGGAATTAAGATAATACACACAAAATTGAACTTATACATGGAAGAAGAAAAAAAAGTTTTATTGAAAGGAGGTGCATTGGTCTGTGCATATTGGCGTATAGCACAATGGAAAGTAACAAAAACATATTCTGCATATTACAAGAGAGTGAACATATGACAGCCTGACTGATGACATTAATCCCAAACTGGAGAAAATAATGGTGCAAAGAAAAGAGAGAAATTTTCCAAAACATACCAGAATACCATTTGCGAACCTGATGAAAACGGTGAATACAAGAGCAAAGGCAGCCAGTTCCTTTGACCCCATATGACCAACAAATGCCTGACTGATGACATTGATCCCAAAAGTAGAGAATCTAGTGAAAATGGCTGGAGCTGCTACTATCCACATCACTTTGCTCTCCTTCCATACCTTTTTCATCAATGGCAACTCCTCTTCTTCTGGAGTCAGCAGCTTCTTTGCAGCTCCTTCCATTGTAAAAACTAGCAACCTTAGGTTGTGACTTCGACTCTTTTTTACATATAAAGGGAGGGGAAACGGATCCCGCCTTCAGTTAAAGAGATGGTGCTTGCTATGATATCATATGAAAAGTAGCAAGCATTTTATTTTTGTTATTTTTATGGCTATTTTTAAAATAGCTTAGTAAATACTTAAAGAGAAAAAAAAATTTTAAATGTGTATAAAAAAATTATAATTAAATTATGACCACGTTCGATCACAATTTGATTGTACGAAATCCAGATACAAAGGCAGGACCTTTCTATCTGACCTTTCTGCCTTTCTGCCTTTCTGCAATAGCACAGACAACTAAAAGAAAAATTGGCCACGAAAGTAATTAGGTATTACTTGTGACAGCAAAGCTAACGTGTTGATCGCCATCTCCTCCCTCCTTAGTACCTCCCTATTCATTGATTGGCATTTGGCAGTTTACTAAAAAGAAGACAAAGCACATATATTTATTTTGTTCTTTTTATTTCACAATTGGAATCTGCAACAGCATTTGAACTATAGGATCAGTATGCTTGGTCATCATATTTATACGTCTTGTGCCAACAAATAAATAAAGATAAATTTATTATTGTATTTTAAAATAATAGTTATAAAATTTATTTCCTTAATGCACAAATAATTTTATAATAACATTTAGAAATGACAAAAATATCTCATAGTACTATTATATCATATCATATGTATAAAAGTATTAATAAATATTTATTCTAATAATTTTTTTAAAAAAGTAAATTGTATATGAGCATATCCGAGTCCGTCTAATATCGGAATATGTTTGCTGAGCGCTGACTGCTGTTTAAAAGCAAGAGCTGAAAATAATGCAGAAAGTAGAATATAAACATTATGACGGTACATCCTCTGGCAAAGGTGACCCTTCCACGTTGGATGGGGGCCATTTTAATTACACACGTTTTAATTTTAACAAATTTTGTCTCATTATTATTAATTATTCAAATAATTAAATTCTATTAAACTTGTTTTACTTGGATAGTATTTGGTTAAATCTGCTTTGAATTCCCTCATGTACAATTATATTATCTTATAATTGTTGGATGAATAGTATAAATGGCTTATTATAATTGTTCACGAGAAAATTTGGATATGCTAAATCCTACGTAACCCAATACAAGTGACGTGGTTGCTGAACGTATTTTGATCCAGTACGTAACAATGGTACAGACTCCAGATTGGAATGTCACATTGAATATTTTATTCATATACCCTTCCCATTCTTCTTCAATCCCACCAACCAAACATCACTTCAACAACGATTAAGAGAAGCCAAACACAAATTTGTCTTCGATAATTCAGAATCTTTATATTCTGAGTGTCTGAGCTTCAACCAATAGTAAAACAATATACGACACCAACTAATATTCAAATTGGAAGTAACGAAAAGCATTTATTTATCAGAACAGAATGAGAAAGAGAAGAGTTTTAAGCTGAAGTGGTATTTGATTCTTGAGTGTCCACCACCACTGCCCACTTGTTAACGCGATTCCGCGCCATCTCTACCTACACATCAAAATGCAACTTCTGGGTTAGCCTACTCATTCATTCATATTTCATGCAGTGGAAATTAATTAAAACCCCATAGACCACTCAATTACCTGCTTCTCCCAATCAGTTTTAAATGTGATGATAATAAGTACTATTGTTTGAACAAATGTTCCGAATAACATTCCAATCCAAATACCCTGCAAAGTGCCAACACATCAACACATTCAACTTAACTTCATATCATTCTATGAGACCCAATCAAATGATAGCAGCTTACCTTCACTTGCATATGGGTCAGTTTACCAAGCACAACTCCAACAGGAATACCAATCAAATAATAACACCCTATGTTTACATATGCCACAATGCTTTGCCATCCAGCTCCAATAGAAACTCCTATTCATGCAAAATTAGAAAATAGTTAGTGTTTTTTTACTCATTCGAAACAGAAAGTAGGGGTGGGACTTGGGCCTAATAGGTTACCACTTACCAGAGAGCACAGGTTGGATGCTGTTTAACAACATGGAGAATGCGAGCAAAGGTGACAAATCCCCAACTGCTGCGGCCACCTCTGAGCTTGTAGTGAATATGTAAGCAAGTCTTCCCCTCAAGAGTAGGAAAACTAAAAATAGCACGAACCCAATTGCAAATGATGTCACAACTGTTATCACAATCGCGAATTTTGCTGCCCTTGAACTCCCTCTTCCAAGCTCATTTGACACCCGCACACTGCAAAATATACACCCACTTATTCTATTCATTTTTTCACCTCATAATCTGGGATTACTTTGAGGACAAAGATTGTGTCTGTGATGATAATGAAGTACCTAGCAGCAGCGAAGAACCCCAGAGCAATCATCATTTCCCACCCATTGATGTTGAGGCTGCAAAACAATGATCTTCTAATGCAATCACTCAAAATAGGCAGATATAGTATGTATGTATTTTAATGCTACGGAAATGATGAGAGGTCGAGTTACCAAATGGACAGAGCATCAATGGCCACCTGCGCATTTTTCATGTTCCCAGTCAGAAGTACCAAAACTGTGTTGTACCAGATCTCAAGACTGTAAAAGAAATCATATACAGCTCTATGTTAGTCATAGATCAGTTAACATCAATGTCTTGAGTCTTTTTTTGTTTTCTAATATAGAACTAACGATGGAATTAAAAATACCTAGTTTCTTACCACAACATAGCTCCAGAAGATAGGGAAAGCTTGATTACAGGCCAGAGATCTTGGAAAGCCAAAAATGAGAAACCCTTCCAAGTTTCAGGGCATTTGTGCATGACAAACAAAAGCTGGCCCAAGTTGGGTATCCAGTATGCCAAAATTGTTGATGTCATTGCACCATTGAGCCCAAACTTGTACTTGACAGTCAAAAGCCACGAGAGCAAAATGTGAATTGCAATTGAAAATGCAGCGAGGTAGGCGATGATCATGTTCTTGCTCTGTGCTTGCAGGAACATTTGGCAGGTGAATGACACAATGAAGGCAAAGATCACACCTATTGACCAAAGAGAAATGCTTCCTGCTACTTCGGCAATACTCTTTTCTTGGCCAAAAAACTCTAAAATTGGAGTGGTGAAGATGTAAATAGGAAGAAGAAAGATTGAGGTCATGAACAATACTATCCAGGATCTTTGAAGATATACTCCAAGCATATCATACTGTTTTGCCCCATATGCTTGCCCACAAAGAGTTTCCAATGCACTTGCCATTCCGAGCTGCAATTTTCAATTACAAACCAAGAAAAAGAATAGGTGTTTTAAGCATGAATCATTTTTATCTAGAGCTTTGAATACTTGAGTTTTAAATGTCTATGTTTATTAACAAAGATATAAATTTACAATACCGTAATCCAACAAACAAGATAAGCAAACTAAATTAGATGAAAGAGAAGACAAATAAGATAGGCAAAGGAACACTTACCAGCACACCATTTGCGAACCTGACCAGGACAGTCATGACAAGGGCATAGGCAGCAAGTTCAGTGGGGCCGAGATGCCCAATGAAGGCTTGACTGACTACGGTGATACCGAACGTCGAAAATCTGGTGAATATGGCAGGCCCTGCTACCACCCACATCTTCTTGCTTTCTTTCCATACCCTTTCCTTCAGTGGCTCTTTCTCTTCAACACCCTCCTCTCTACTCGTTCGCCTTTGCAAAAGCTTCTCCTTTAGCTCGTTGCCCATTTCCACCACTATGGAATGTTTATGACATGAAGACAATTCATGTATTGCTATAGCTTGTTATATACTCGATATTTTTATTAATTAATGTTATATTTTAGAATGATATTTTATAAATTTTTTTTTAATATTTCAAATTATTCCATATTTGTATTTCACAATAACGTCAAAGAAAAAGATAATATCATGAATTATTGTTGTAAAATATAATATTTTTTTAAAACACCAAAAAATAAACGCTAGTTTATATTCATAATATAAAGCATGATATATAGGCGGAAGACGGGAAGAGAGACAAAAAGACCTTTGATCCAAGAGCTCACACACAGAGAAAGGGAACCTAAGACCTTTTTAGACCATTTGCTTATTGTCCTAAATTTAGGGGTTACTCTCCACAAAGATGGACGTGGACCACGTGATCTAGTGCCATAGCTGCTGTAACGTATTGCTGATAGAATTTACCTTCTTTCCCACTTTTCTAGACTAGGCTGTCTTTTAACTGAAGTCCAGTAATTTACTCTATGGGAGATGTAACGTATATCTTTCTCTTTTTTTAAGATAAGAAATAAAAATAAAAGGATATTTTGATCGAAAGCTTTCTTATTGATAATAGTCATTGCAGAGGGTCAGCTTGGTAGAGTGGGAAAGGATTGAGAAAACTCTTAATATAGCGGACAGTCATCACAGTTTCACCTCAGTCCTAGCCACTAAACCACAATCTCTGCTAGTTCTACAGTAACAATTTTTTATTGGCAGATAATACACATACATGATCCATCCAATGAACCTACTCTTAACTACGATTAGAAAGGGGAAGGGCGCTTAGTTCCAAGAAGATAACTCTTTCGTTTTTGGGTGTAATTTCTGGACTATCTATGGAGTGAATTGACAGATAGTATTAAATATGCTGTAAATGGTCAATACTGGCCGTGGCCTCTTCGGTTATGGCCATAGGCATTTGAAAAATTTAGCCACTCCCATGTTTTTATATGGTTATTCATTATTCCCAATGAAGTTTGTGACTTCCAAACAAAAAAAGTTTTTTAAGTAAAAAACAGTATCCCACGTTTTACATTAACCAAACACATCCGTTCTGTTAATTTGTGAATTTCTCATGAAGCAGATGCCAGAGCAATTCCTAATTGCTATCTTTTATCTCAATCATCTGATCCCAGAAAAAGAATACAAGAGAAAGGTGGAGGTGAAGGAGGAAGTGTGAGTTTCCCTTTTCTATATTCTGAGCTTCCGCCTAATTTTCTTTGCAACCAATCAAAAATACGATAGAGATATGATTCTCCAATAACTATACCAATTAGGAAAATGAAGTGCAAGAAGAGAAGAGCGCCATGTGTGATACTTTTAGGAGAAACTTACCAGAAGGATGCGAGCTGGAAGCAAAAGCAAGGAGCTAGGCCCTGGGAAAATATAGCTGACTTGTGTTTGTTAATGTTGTAGTGCGTGTGAGGCGTAAAAGGTTGACAACCAGGCTTCTACTTAGGCTGAACCTGAGAGGCACAGAGACAGAAACAACACAGTGGAATACAAACAAGTGCTGTTTTATAATCTGTCGTATAGTTCATCCGAAGAGCAACTTTCAAATTGTAATATAATAAGAAGGGAAAGGGTGGCCTGGTGCAGTGCCGGGTTTGAATTGGCTGGCCTGCTTCATTTTTGGTTTTACTTTACTTTGTAATAATATGAATATTGGCATCTATTATTTTCCTCTTGCTGCTTGATTTATATTACTATATATAGCTTATTTCTATACATTCCCATATGCATATATATGCGCTCCTAATCTGAGTAACATGGTCATTCTTTGTATTAGTTCAATTCTTGAACCTGATAATTCTTTGTGCAGTGATGGAGAAACGGAACCATATTCTATTCTTACCATAGTGGAGCTTATTGGGTGTGTTGGCATTGGTCACAAATGTCCTACTTACTGCGAATGGCAATCATGGCGTTATCGTAAAGGGATTTGTATCCACAACATCAAGGACAATTCGTTACAACTAGCAGGTTGGCACAGAGACAACCACGTGGTTTTTTTTTTTTTTTTTAACATTACCTTTTAAAAAGATCAAAAAAATTTATAGAAATGAATTACAATTTTTTAAGTACACTCTTTATACTTAAAATATGTACCAAAGGTTAATGAAAATATATTAAAATAGGTGTGTCTTGCTATGAAATTAATAATCCCCATTTGAATATACTTCTATGGACTCTTAACATGTGTAAGGAGTATAACTAAATATTTTTCTGGAACAATACCAGGTTTAATTTATAAGTTAATTAACAAATTTTATTGAAGGAAAAGAGAAATTAAGCAAAGGTGATGGTGGAGTCTTTTTCTCTCTCTGTCCGTTTTGTTTTTTGTTTTTGCTTTTCTCTTTTCTCTTTTCTCTTTTTGGGTAATGTTCTTAATGGCATCTGTTTATATCTTTTAAATTAGAGAGACAAGTGAGATTCCACTGAGAGTCCTCAACATTTCAGTAACTATCTAACAAAAACCCATGTGTTTGAATTAATAACAGTTGGTGATTAGATAAGAGGACCCATATGAACACTGCTGCAATCTGATTAATTAACACAATATACTTAAGAACTCTTAAAAATTGGACCAAAATATAGTTCAAGGGCTTACCAAATTATACATAGTTAGAGAGATGTTTGATACACAAACTTTAAGGTTTCAAATTTCTAAAATTAAGGTGCAGGGGTGCAGTCATCATTCAAAAAATCCAATTAGTAATCAGCAATCGTATCAGTTGCAGCTGAAATCGCTACTTTCCCTTTTTGGTTTTTTCTGTAATGATCAAGATTAAGTCTGAAAGATAGATAGAAGTCTTCTCCTATAATAATTCATCAAAGACAAGAAAAAGGACTGTTACGAACATAATAATTACATAAAGATGTCAAATCTCTAAAGCATGCTTTATCCTATGGCATGTTCCTGATGTTGCGGGGGAGAATCTGAAGAAAAGAGTAAAAAGAAACTCATAAGATGGGCTTAAAGATTAGATGAGCAATCTTATCACAGGCCAATATTTAATTGGTACAAAATCATGTCATGTGCCTGCCGCCTGACCTCATCCCACTTACTTCCAAGTTCCAACAAACTAAATGACGGCTCTTTTTTTTTTTTAAATCTTTTGTTCTGCGCCGTTAGAAATGTTAAGATAAATTGTGTATATTCAACAAATTAATAAATCCTTTGTGGATCCCATCCCAATCTAGTATTAACCCAATTCCTGCAGATTGAAGGAGAAGGTAGAGCCAAAAATGTAGAGATCTCTTCGTCCATGACTTGTACAGGCATAGGCATAGCCAGTAGCTCGTGTTGTATATTTCAGTTCTTGTGCACCACTATAATAGTACTAAAGACAAATAAACATAAATGTTGTTAGTTCCCACCATTGCAAGGAAGCCAGGTCACGGAAAATGATCCACCTTCCAAAATAAGTTGAGGCCATCAGCAAATCATTCAAGATGAATTTTCAATCCTTCATTCTCCGTTTCTCCTTGTTGCCCAAGTCTCTTTCAACTTTTAAACTTAGTTTATTGATTTTGATGATGATTGCCATTTTAAGTTAAGAAAC
>JASKGM010005203.1:0-11963 GCA_034509205.1 Ceratonia siliqua
TATGGGGATGAGATATTCCGTATGATGAGTTGGCTTGGATTGAAATAGAAGACCCAAGAAACTCCTAGAAACTATAAGGCAGATGAACTGGAGATTGCTTAAAGATTTGAAGCAAGAAAGAAATCTCAGAAGGTGAAGAAAATAAAACCCACGGTTGAGTTAGATAAGGAAGATAAGGGGAGATTAGAGGGGATTGCCAAAAAGTTGAGAGATGATAAAGGGTCCGGTTAAGATTGAGGGAGAAAGGAAATAAATGAAAAGGAAAGAGGGAAGGGGTAGTTGGCGTGATAAGGATGGAAAATGAAAAGAGATAAAAGGGGTATGTGGCATGATTAGAAAAAGAAAAAAAAATGATAAAGACATAATAGTGGGACATTTATTATTTTTATCATTTGATTTTATCTTTATTTTTCACAATTTTTGTTATTATTTTATATTCTTCCTTTTATCTCTTTTTTTATTCCCCTTGAATTTTTGGCCTCTTTGATTTTTTATTTTTCTTATATTTTGTGTTTTCTTGCCAATATTATAACATTTTCTTATTTTGTTGTACTTTCCTAATTTTCCTAATTTTTTTTGCTATTTTTCAAAAAAATTTAAAATTTACCCAGACAAAATCAGGTGTTTATAGGGTGCAAAGCTGATTTCGGGATATTTTGATATTAACTTGTCTTTAATTTGTAGTTGCAAATATAGGTTTTCATTTGAGTCAATTAATACTAATTGGTTTCTCATTCTCCTTCACTCAAATTAAGCTTTACAAATGTGTTAGCATTTAAGGGATTGTGATCGGTCTGATATGCTCATATATTTTCTCTTTAGTCTTATGGCTTTGGTTTGGTAGATTTGAGGATTCTCTATTTGGTTGCATGATTTATTTAGTTAAGATTCCCTTTGAACCCAATTATAAGGAATAAACCATCCCTTATATCTTACTTGTTTACTTACAATTATAGGCAACGTCTTTCCCTTTGAAAACAAATAAGTTTGGGTTCTTCTTTAAGAAAACCAATTTGACAAATGAAGTAGGGTTGAACTCAAATCATTCTTTTTTTTTCTCGTCTAATGTGAGATGTCAAAGTTAGGTTCCAAATGCCACTTAAACCAAAGTTTTTGGTTCAAATAAACTTGAATACTTTAAGGTTGAAAAGCCCAATTCTAATTATTTATCATTAGGGCCCATTTAATTCTAATCTGTAAAATTTAAAATCGTTTGGGTTCCAATGACCCAATTAAAATATTATCTCCAACGACTCCAATGACCCAATCAAATACTTTAAAATAAAATGAATTAAAGCAAACCCACTACTCTTGTAAATGATGAAAGTCCCAACGTTTTTAAAGAAAAAGGCATACTTATCCTAATATTTTCATAAATTTTATTTTGACCCCAATACTTTCAAGAATTATGTTCTGACCCTAATACTTTCAGTAATTACATTTTGGCCCCTTAATTTTCAAAAAGTGCATTTTATCCCCATTTCTTTTATAAATCTCATTTTAGCCCCCAGAATTTTCGTAAATTTTGTTCTTGCCCCAGTGGCCCAATTTTCAAAGGACTTTCAGTAGGAGTTTATCTATCCAAAGTCTTAATTTTCATGGGCATTCAGTGGAGTTATATACTCCCTAAATGTCCCCAGTTCTCACAGTCTTTCAATGGAAGTTCATCTTCCCCGGAGTCCTGGCCATTTCTTTTTCTAAATTTTCAGTGGAATTTTATATTCCCCGAGGTCTTAACTTTCACGGACATTCAGTGGAGGTATATTCTCACCAATGTCCTAATTTCCTTTCACCTAATCAATTTGACAAAATTCTAAACTATGTTAACCTTGATACCTTTTGGGGTACGTAGGCACTTACTTGATAAGGCAGGTCTAGTTATTTATTTTTCTATCTTTGTCCTTTATTATCTTATTAACAAAAAATAAGGTAATTAAAATACATTAAATTTTTAAGCACAAATAATTTAGGATAACTATCCTTAGGAATGGACGTTGTGGAGTGCCTAACACCTTCCCCACACGTAATTAGACTCTCGAACCCTTCCTCTGATTTTAAGGGCTAGTTTTCCCTTCTTCTTTTTTTAGGATCCCAATTATCTTTCTAATTAATTGGTGGCGACTCCATTTTTTCTCTGCGTTTTCGTCACGCTCCTATAAAGTTATAAAATGATGGCTTTTCATCAACCGTTACATTGTGACACCGGCTCTATTCGGTGATTGTGAATATTGTTTTAGATTCATTTAAAGATACATATCTTCTTTTGCATAACCCTTATGCAAATGTATCTTGATTTATTAGAATCTAGGAACCTCAATGGCTAGAATATAAAGGTAAATAAATAAACTCTTTGTTTATTAATATTAAAATTGTATTTAATGTCAAATTAGGAAATACAACTTACTTTTCAGGAGTGCACTTGATCACTCAGTTTCTACTGGCAAACATCAATAAGGTGTATTCTCTTAGTTATCTATGTTCATGACATTGTTGTTATAGGAAGTGATGGTTATGGTATCTATACTTTTAAATCCTTCATTCAGAGCAAGTTTCAAACTAAAGACTTGGGCAACCTCAAGTATTTCTTGGGGATAGAAGTTCTCGAAAGTAAAAAATGCATATTTCTCTCTCAAAGAAATTACATTCTTGATCTATTTAAGGAAACAGGGATGGTGGGAGCTAAACTGTGTGAATAATTGATAAACGCATATTTTGTTATGTTTTTATAATAAATTATCTTGCATTTAATTGCTTTGTTCTTGATTTTCTTGTGTTCTTAGCTTTGCTTTGTAGGTGTTTTGAAGTGGAAATGCAATTATGAGAAAAGGTAAGTCAAGTTAGGCATGCTTTGGAGCATTGTGGAAGCAAGTCTATAAGAAAAATAGCTCAAAATGCTAATTTTCAAGTAAAAGTTAGAAGTTCCAGTGCCCTAGTGCTCAAAATCAAAGAAAAAGAGTTCTAGAACTGAAAGTTAAGTGCCTCAGTGCTTTGAGAGAGTGTAGTGGTACTTAAAAGATGAAGAAATTCACTTCAGGACTTGTTACTATGGTACTGACCATCCAGTACTGTAGCTTGTGGCTGTCCAGAAGCTGGGCGCTGCGGCGCTCACTAGCTGGAGCCACGGTACCCACTAGCCAGGTTCGCGATGCCCACTAGCCAAGTCCACGGTGTCCATCTCTTCTATGCACAAATTGATTTTTAGGGCTGGGAGATGCAATGCTCTGAAGCCAAGGTCGTAGTGCCCATGAGCATTGATTAACTTAAATTTAGATCTCCCACTTCATGTAGCCATTCTAACACTTAGAAACTTTGGGAGAAAGCTTAAGGAAGAGGAGGAGAGTAAGAAGAAGGCCGAAGGGAGTGATTTTGGAGAATACTCAACCATTTGGAAGTCTTCAAAGAAGGTTAAACCCCTTGGTTGAGGGCGAACTCAATAATTTTGTAATTATATTCATTGATGATGCATTCAACTTCTCTTAAATGGTTGTTTATGCTTTTCTACTTGATTGGTTCATGATTATTACTTGGTCTTGTTTGGGTGGCCAACTAAACAAGCTCAGTAATAATCTAAAGCAAGGATAAAGATTTGACTATGTAATAGTTTGATTCTCTTATTCACAAGTAGTAATTTATAGTGATTAGGGATGTCTAAATCCTTGAGAACTATAATGTGTAGAATAACATAGGTTAAACAGTCCAAGCATTTGAGATTGTTGCCCTTATTAACCTTTCTTTCTTATCTTAAAGCTTTCATTTGATTAAATCTAGGAAGCATTTTCTAGGTTGTTCATTGGATAGAAAGTAAATAGGGAGCGTTCTTCTATTTACCAAATAAATAAGGAAAGATTAGGATAACAGAGCTTGTTGTTATCTACAGTTAGTAATCAGGATAGAGAGTTGAAAATATTGTCATGTTTATAATCATAATAAATGATTGTCTATGATCATTTACCATTGTCCAATAGAGAAGAGTGAATCCTTAACCATATTCCTCACCTTATTCTAATTTTCTTGTCGTTTGTTGTGTTCTTTAATCTTATTACTTTTATTTACTTTCATCTTTATTTGAAGTACCTTTGTTCTCACCAAAAACTCCCCATTTACATTTCAAACATTGATTTATTAATTTATTTAGTAATTAATCAACTAAACTCAATCCTCTACTGGAAAATGACCCTTGCTCAAAAAGCAAAAATACTCACCACTATACTGCAATGAGATATATTAGTGATGTTTCCCATTTAGAAAGTAATCAAATTGAGACTTTGTTGCCGAGGTTTAAAGTTCTATTTAGGAGTACACCAAATTTTGGTGCCATGTCGCTGGGGATTGATCATTTAGTTGATTAATTACTTTGTTCTTGTTTTTAATTCTTTTATTATTTATCTGTTTCTTTCTTTCTTTTAGGTGTATGTCCGAAGAGGATATTGATTTGCGACTTCAAAGAATCAGAGAGTTTTGTACAAGTCATGAGTTTGCAAGATATCCATTATCCCATATACACCAACCCCTCCCACCTTCTGATCTTGATTCTGAAGTTCATATTGCATCAACTTCATCTGAACATTCTGAATAGATTGTAATGGAGGGAAATAACATGACTCTAAAATAGTTGGGAGCCCCATTATTATATCAAGAACTAATGTGTATTCAGTGTCCTAAACTTGAGGTGGCTTGTGAGCTTAAATCAACTACCTCCTACCAAAATTTCATGGTTTGGCAAGAAAGGACCCAAACAATCACCTTAAGGAATTTGAAGTGGTATGTTCAGGGATGAAACTGTAGGGTGTGTCACTTGAGCAAATTCAATTAAGATCTTTCCATTTCTCATTAACAGACTCAGACAAGGAATGGCTCTACTACCTTCCATCAGGAACGGTAAACACTTGGACTGAAATGAAGATTCTGTTCCTTAAGAGGTATTTTCTTGTATCTAAGGCTTCTTATATTACGAAAGGCATATGCAAAATCAAATAGTTTAGTGGAGAATCTCTCTATGAGTATTGGGAACGTTTCAAAAAGTTGTGCATGACTTGCCTCAATTACTATATAAGTGAACAACTTTTGATCCAATATTTTTATGAAGCGCTAGAATTCTCATATAGAACCTCAAATCATTCTCAGCTCTACCAATCATATCCCTCCTCTGCCTATCAAAATGATTGTACAGGTCTTTCCTCGTAAATTCAAGCTCGTTGAAGCCACCATAGTTTGATGCCATATAGCTCATGATGTGAGGCATTTCATCTTATGATCATGCAAGATGTTTACTTCAGCTTGCACACCTTCGTTAATTGAATGATGCAAGGGGTGGAACTTGGCTACCTATGCTGCAATATTATATGATTGTTTATTAAATGTCCAAATGTTTGAATCCTTATTTTGCTCAATCCTTAATGATGGTTGGCACCCACATTGAGTAAATGGCCAATAAGCTCGTTTCCTATTAGGTCTATCACTATCATTTTTAGATCTAAAACCCTTACAGGCACATACAAATCAGCGCCATAACATTTTGCCCCTACTATTCCTTTTATAACGATCCTTCCTTGTGCCAAACCCATGCGCCAAACCATATTTTTGGTAGAATGTGTATGCATCATCTTTAGTAAGCCATTGAAGACCCATTATATCCTCAACGGTAAGTCTTCATAATATTCTTTCTCAACCTCATGCGTAGCCTCAATATCAGATTGAGCTACAAACTTCATACTCCCTGAAACTTGTTAAGATTTGCCACTTTGTCATAAGAATGAATAACACCACGAGAGTTATAAGAAATTATTCAGTATATAAACTATGGAATTAGTGAGATCTATAGTAGGCACAGAGTTTAGAAAAAGGCATTCAAAAGTTAACCACTAACTAGTTTGCCTATTTTTCCTATTTTGTCACATGTCATTTTGTTTAACATACATACCATTTATGACATACATACCTAATCGTCCATACTGTTTACTTATTCCCATCAACTTTTGTTATTCCGTACAGTATACTTATTCATAATGTGACAATGGAAGGTGCTGAATGTAGGCCTAGTTCACAAAGTTCACATGTAAGCCTAGTTCAATTGCTCAAGAAATTAGTTCAGGATATAGAGTAGAAAGTATACTTATTCTTTTGCAAATTGCATTGAAAAACTATTAAGACTGGAATGGTCATGTTGCAACTGTAACTACAATGCAACATAACATGCCAGACTGAAATCTTTCAATTTATGCTCACCCCTTATGCAATTCGTCAGGTACTAGCATGGCAACAACTTGAAAGTTCAAGTATTTCAACAAAAACAACGTATACAGACAAAACATTAGACTACAAGCATGAAACACCCAATATGAATGGAACCCGCATAACTAACAAGCCAACTAATCTTCTTACCTAACTATGTTTCAGAATGATAGCCTTAACAGGAGATTGAAAAAGATTCAATTCGGGAAACAACAATATGCAACGAATAAGAACACAGTTGAGGGAAATGGTCATCGATGAAGGTCACACATAGGGAAGAATGGAGCTCCAAAGATTCTAATGGAAATCACAACTTTTTTGCATACAAAATATGGGCCTTCTCCACTCGTCTTCCATGGCAAATACCAAGGGGTGTGGTTGCAAAAAATATTTGGCCTATTTTACAAATAATGGAAGGACTTCTTGTGCAAATAAAGGGGGGACTTCTTGTCAAAAAAAATTAACCAAGCTTGACTATGAAACATGAGGTGGTAACACTACAGCCCCATTATAGCGTAGCAATCGCCTATTAAGAAATTTTTTTTCTTTTTAGTACAAAGCTTGACAAATGGATAACTGCTTTTAACAACTTGTCGGCTGCTAGCATGCTAGCAAAGGAAGCCCAACATGTGCCACAGCAACACAAATTTTTTTAATTTACACTATTGAGTTAAGTTATAACTGTAATGTCACTAATTTAATCCTTAATCTATATTTTACCCCAAAGAAATTTCTTTCTATTCCAAATAGGTGATTGAGGGCAACCATTATGTAATAAATTAAACAAGTAAAATTTCTTTTAAAAAATTTTCAACTCTAGAAAAAAAAAAAAGAGAAAGACAAACAGTGGGAAATTGTAAGAAAAAGACAAATAACACATTTGCATCTCCCAAGAGATAACTTTAGATTTTTAGCCATGTACACGTGGCCTTCTAGGAAAGGCCCACAGTTAGCTTCCTTAGTCATAGTAGGAAGAGATCTTGCTGGTTCCATAATTCTGCATGCCTTTGTTTTCGATTACAGCTGCTCCAGCTAATTTTTCCTTGTCATTTTTCCCTTCCTCTCATCTTTTTCAAGTGCTGCCATGATTCAAATACCAAAGGCAGTCTGTCGTGAGCTTCCTTGCTAAATCAGGGGATTATTTCAATTACTGAGAAAGATACCTTCGTACCAAGTAAATTTGTCTCATTCCAACTTCTTCATTCTGAGTATACACTTCCTTAAATAGTCAGGCTTAGTTTGCTTTGGGGTATGTAGTATGTAGTTCATTTTCATTCTCTAATGTGTTGGTTTGGTTTGAGATAAATTCATTTCAATTCTATGTTGGCTTCCTTCCTTCTCATTCTTGGCCTTAGAATCCTTTAAATCAAGTTGGGTTTTCTCTTACTTCCAACAACCTATATCTCAAATTGGGAAGAAAAAGAAAAATCTTTCACATAGCAAGGTGAGTGGATTCTCATACCCTTGGTACATGTCTTTTTATTATAAGTTATACTCATTATGATTATGATGAGTCCAAGAGATACTTAATAGTTATATTCTTCAAACTTCTCTACTCTTTGAATTTCTTAAATTTACTATTTTTATTGTGTACTATGTTGTTCATGAAGAATAAAATTAAAACCCTTTTGGTGGGCATTTATTATTCTTGTATAGAATTATATTTGCTAGTTATAAACTGTGTTTCATAAATCTTCCAGTTCAGATTTCTACTTTGATTCTTTCATCAAACTTTTAGCACAAGACTTGTATATTGCTATAAATATTGGACTCATACAACTTAAAGGGTTTCACCTAAATGTGACTATGGTTGATTTTCTATTGCTAAATGATTTATTGGAATGTGTTCCAAGTTGAAGGAAAATTTTGGGTAGATCCTTAGTTACTTCCATAATGAAACCCTAGGTGCACCTAGTAATTAGATTATCCATGGACTGTACTGAGAGGTATAAGGAGTTACATGGAATGGGTACTTGGTTAACATCCATGGTTGAGCTCACCCTAGATGTCTATTGTATAATGATACTTATTTGATGGTGTTTCCTGTGTGAAGAGCAAGTGGATCCATCCTCATTAAATAAATTGTTTTGTATGTATATATGCAAATTCATTGCTTATTTCGGTATACTTGTACACCATTTATTCATGATGATTACAAACATTTTTACCATTACACATGGGGATGAGTATGATTTTTGCATGGTCTATTTATTTGTTTTTTTTTTTCAGACATTATCAAACTCATTATGAGAATTATTTAGATCTACAAGCCATCAACTATTCTTCCTGATTTATATAGATATGTACACAGGAATTTCAAACCTGTATAATTGGTGTGAGTTTCTCTTCACTAAGTCTTATGACTTACCCCTCTCCTTACCTTTTTCAGATAAAGCTACGACGTCTCAACAACCCTATCTTCCAGCTGCGCAAGAACCTACCATTTGATGATTAGTGGGTTTTCTTTAGCTAATGGAGTAACTTCTGAAGATGGTGTTGGACAGTTGAATAGGAGTTGCATAGTCTATGTTAGATGTACTATGTTGAACGCTATGTTATAATATTTTGTTTATTGGCACTGAATCAAACTGATGATAGCATCTAATCACTAAACTATTGTGTCTTAGCCATGGAGGCTTACTCATTTTGATGGTGGGCCTGTCCAACCTTATGTTGATGTTATTGTATCCTGAAAATGCATATATTTCTGGGAACATATTGCCAAAATTTCGTTAAATTTTGCATGAATAACATGTATCTGTGAACTTTTGAAGTCTATTTTAATTTATTAGGTTTGCATGATGTAAAGTTCAGGCTTGTAAGTTACTACTATATTGTGATTTCCTACGCCAATCACATACTAGAAGTTGGAGCGTGACAATAATAAAATAAATATTTAAAAAATATTTGATATTAAATTATACAAATTCTTTTTATTGTAAAAGAATTTATTGTTTTATTTGCACATATATTAAAGTTAATCAAAAACAATTTGTTAAATTTATTATAAATAACAAATTTTAAAATAAAATGCAACTCATTATATTTTATTATTTAATAGATAATCAGTTCAATTGGTTTAATAAATGACTCATTCGGTATCTTCATCAAATCAATAATGATTGTAGTTTTAATAATATGCAATAAACATTAAGTTGAGCTCGTTCTCTTAAAGCACATCAAGGTTACCTACCATCAATCTCATTAGATATTCAAATCATATCAAACATGAAAAACTCAATCATCATTAAAAAAAAAATCATTTAAAATCCAAAATCATTCAAATGAAATTAACCCAATTATTTAGTTAAATTTAATTAAAAATATGGTGAATTTAAAAACATTATCTAGGATATTTCGTAAAAGCACTTGTAAATTTAAAAAACACAAAAATAAAAAGAACGAGTAAATTTTCATTAAACATAAATTTATGACTTTAACTGTCAAAAAACACCCAAAAAATATCATAATATTTCTAAATGGAGCCTATGTAATTTAAATAATAAATATAGTATTATTTTTTGTTAACATTTAAGACTTCAATTTTTAAAATTTTGTTTTACAAAACGCTATAAAAAATTGCATAATGATAATCAAACAATAAAAAATAACTACTTTTCTAAAGAATTGCTTTCTATATAACACTTTTTCAACGAAAATTAGATTCTACTTTCTACCAGAACAAAAGGATCTTGCTGCAGATGAGAGTGACAAGGTTTGATTTTGCCTGGAAGAAGACGGAATTCAATTACACAAATGCAATATTTTATAGTACCTTAGGTGATAAAAGTGTTCTCACAAAATCATCCGTTGCTCTTAGCGAGGACCCCTTTTCTTCACCTTTCTCTTCTTTAGCTTTTCTCATCTGCTCTGCAATCTCATTAGCCTTCTTCTTCATTTCCTTTCCTTTCCCTCCTTGGCCCATAACTGTTTCTATCACCTTCTTCACCTCCTTCGGTGAAATGACTGTTTCCGCTGTTCTTGTGAGCTCCACATTCACACCCATCTCGTCCGTCAACATCTTTGAATTGTACACTTGCTCCCCTCCTAGTGGCAACCCAATAATGGGTACCCCTTGGCTGAGGCTTTCCATCACTGAGTTCCAACCACAGTGGCTTAGAAACGCTCCTGTGGATCTGTGTGATAGAATCTCCAATTGGGGTGCCCACTTGTGCACTAACAAACCCCTTTTGCTGGCCCTCATTCGCTCTTCAAACCCTTCTGGTAACCATTCTGCTCTAAAAACCCCATTCAGGTCGAATCCCAAAGGTGGCCTTATAACCCAAATAAATGGTTTTCCACTCTCTTCCAATCCAACAGCGAATGCCATCATCTGGGATTCACTAATTGTGTTCTGTGATCCAAAAGAAATATAAAGAACTGAACTGGGATCATTCAAATCCAGCCATTCTATGCATATTTCAAGAGCTATGCCAGGTTCTTTCCATAGTCGATGCTTGGAATCCTTGAGTGCAGCCGGAGGCAGAAGAGGGCCAATAGACCAAACAGGAAGCTCAACATACTTTCTCAGAAGTTCCAACCCCAAAGGCTCTATTTCCTCAACCGTGTTGCAAATCCAACCATCAGACTTCATAGAAAGTGCAATCTGCGAAGGGAAGAATCTAGACCAAGCATCAGTGCCATCAGTTTCTCTTAAAAATCTATGCATATGAGAGCGGCGAAATCGATAATTTTCAGGGAATCCCGGAACCCAGAACTCTTCAGAGTCTGTTTTTCTATGGGGGAGGTTGGACCAGATAGATATATAAGCCAGAAATCCATATGCACCGCAAGTGATGAAATTTATATTTCTATTGCCTAAACTCTTGGCAACGTTGTTAACCCACCCAAAGAACACATCAGATATTATGCAGAGTGGAGGATGACCTTCTTCTTCTGTAATTTGGGAGATTAGACAACGAAGGGGAGCTTCAAGGCTCACAGCCGCAAGGACAAGCTTGCAGGTTTCAAGCAAAGGCAAATTCTCTGTATTCTCTATATTGGGTGGTAGGCCATGTTGAGCAGAATTGAATGGTAGTCCGGCAAGGTGAAGGTTAGAGGGGTAAGAAGAGGCGGAGGAATTCATAGCAGATTGAAGGTATTGAATGTTTAGGGGAGTGCTGGCTATGGTGATGGTGAAGCCAGTCCTTTCATGGATATGCCTTGCTAGAGCTAGGAAGGGTATGAGATGGCCATGAGCCATAAAAGGTACCATCACAATGTGCCCATCCTTCCTTTCCTTGGTCTCTGCCATTGGAATTGTACTCACAAATTTAATTTATGAGTTGCAGGAGATGCTTACCTCAACTGTAGTTGTGAGTATGTATGGGGATCTGGGTGGAACCGAAGACGAAAGGCTATTGAAAGAATCAAAACATAAGCAGAAGAAATTAGAATGTATGGAAGTGGCTTAGTTCTTATTTTATGTTGTAAGGTCATTCCAATGATTTTTTCAGCTATATACAGTACCTTTCTGATGAAATGCATAATTTAATGACACGTAGATTGTTATGCTTTTATCAAACCGGTTCCATGGTTTGTTTATTTTTTCTCACAGATTAAACATCATTACATTTTAGTGTAATGCCACCTTTAAATTTTTGTGGTTGTAAGGAAGTTTTTAATTTTTTTTTAAAGTTTTTTTATTTTTTTATTTTTTTATTTTATAAAATTAATTAATTATATATTTATATGATGTATTTTTATTAGAATTTTTTGGAATGTTTTTATAT
>JASKGM010005214.1:0-11963 GCA_034509205.1 Ceratonia siliqua
ATTGTAACTTTTTAATTTTTTTATTAAATAATAAAATTTATGTTAAAATGATACTTTTCACAAACAATGTTGTTAATATTCATTCTCCTATTAAATTATACCAATTGTGAAAGAAAAAAATAAAAATAAAAAAGGAGAAAAGCAATATTTGTAAAACAAGAAACTGATAATTTTGTTTTATTTATATAAATTATGTTTATACTTTCACTCCCATCATTTTGACTAGGTGTTTTATTTTTCATTTAAATTGTGGTTCATTCCTTTTCATAATTATTATTTAATGTTCAATCAATTCACTTGAGTTAAAAGCAAAATGAACCAATATTTTTATTGTTGTTTAGACTTTTTTAATATGTTTGGCCATAAACTTTTTGCAGGAAAGTATAGAGAAAAAAAATTATACCTCTAAAAAAGCAAAATAAATTAAGGTTAATCAATTAGATGGACCATAAATCTTATATTGCAGAAAAAAAAAGTACCTATGAATATATTGTATTTAGACTATTTCTACTATTTTTTAAATAAATTAGAAATTGGTTGGCCCATCGGGCCAACTCAGGCCAGCCTATTCGGGCCGCGGGCCACATCGGGCTGGGCTAAAAAGCCTGATTTTTTTTGGGCTAGTATTTTGCTAGTCCAGGCCTATTATTTTTCGGGTTGGGTTGATGGGTTAGGTCAATTTTGCCATCTCTAATTAATCCCTAGACACACACACGCGTGTGTGTGTATATATATATATATATATAATCGTTTAGGCCCTTAATCCTTAGGTTTATATATATACATGTTCTTAGGAATAATTAAGAGCCAACTTTTGTCTGTATATAAAAATAAAAATAAAAATAATGTCTATGGCTAACAAGTTTAGAATTCTATTTATCCATAACAAAAGGGGGTAAATTATAGTCTCTTGATGTTTAGCTCAAAATTAATTTATCTTTATGTAATTTAAAACGTGTTATTCAATTCTCATTTATTCTATTATTACCTAAGTACCTACCCACATGTGATATTTTGTATCATTATTCTAAAACAAATAATTATAATATAAAACACTTAAAATTAATTTTCTTCGTGATTTAAAATAGTGAAATTTGTGCGTTTTCTAGAATTCATGTCCCGAAAGTGTATTTGTTTGAAATTGGCCTGCCAACCAACACTGTAAGGAAGTGTTTGGTATGGACTTAATGTTTATATTCGAATAGAATTTGGATCCTATCTTTTTTTAAACCAGATCTTTTATTTATTTTTTCTTAATCATAATTATTTAAATGTTTGAATCATCACGATGTGGCATCAAACATTTAAAAAAAAAAAGACTTATCATTTTTTTCATTTTTTTCCTTCTCCTGACTTCATCTCCATATCATTGCAAACCCATTTATCATTTGTTAGAATCGAGAAGGGGGGACGAACTGGTGGGTTTTGGAAATCTTGATTTTTTTAGGAGAAAAGATCGGTGGGGTTTGATTGGATTGAAAATAAGATTTGGACTTGGAGATTGCAAACAAGCTTCTGGGGTGGTTGAAATGCAGTAATTGCAAACCATTTATCAGGCGACGATGGTGGAAACACGGCGACCAACAACAATGGCAATGACCAGCGATGATGAGCGTGAAAGACGAGAAGAGAGAAACAAAAAAAGTGGAGGGAGAAATATAAAACGGAAGAAAGGGATGAAAAAAAAAATTTCATTAAATGATGTGATAGTTTAGATGGTCAAGATAAAAAAAAATGGTCATTTCTTTTTTAATGAAAAAATGATAGTATCTGAATCTATGCAAATAACACGACCTCACCCTCTGTATAAGGTAGGGGTGTTTACGATTCGGTTTGGTACTGTTTCGAATCAAACCAAACACTTAACCAATTAAATATAAATGGTTCGATTCGGTTCGATTAATTAATTTTTTTTATTAAAAACCAAACCGTTGTAACTGTTCGGTTTGATTTGATTAATTATAAATAATAATTATTATCAAATAAATAAAAAAAATTATAAATATTAAATAATATATTATATATTAAAAAATAATATATATAATTATAATTATAATTATATATAAATGATATTATATATATTTATATATATAATTATATTTAATATATATATATATTTAATTAATTATATATATATGATTCGGTTCGGTTAATCGCGGTTTTGAAAAAATCAAGCCGTTAACCGAACGGTGTATAATTCAATTAAGACACTATTTAATTGAATCGAACCGTCTAATGTTTGGTTTGGTTAATTTTTTCTTCGATTCGGTTTGGTTTAGTCGATTTGGCGGTTTAACCTAACCAATTGTACACCCCTAATATAAGGATTAGAAAAATATTAACTTTTCTCAAAATTTTCTATTTTCATTTTTATGGTGAAGCAAGGGAATGCTGAATTCCCCAAAAAAAAATGATAATATTAAAAGGCAGTTTAAACCACCTTTATCATAATTAATACTCTTCTAAAAATAATAAAAAACAATATTTTAAAATAATCAATAATTAATAAAATACAATAAATTAATGAAAATAAATATAATATAAAATTTAAAATATAATAATTAAAATGTAATAATTAAAATGCACATGTACTTATTGTGTCTTTTAAATAAAGAGAATTAATTTTTTAATCCTTAAACAAAATATAGAACTAGTTAACCTCCAAAATATTATGTTATGAAAATGTTAGCAATCCCATATATAAAGGAAGGATCAATTGATACTGGTCTTATATAAACATGATATGATAGTTAATAAATTTTACCTAATTTTTAAAACATAAGTTTTATATATATAGATATAGTATACAAGATTTACAAATACACAATCGGATGGCACAAAAAGTAAATAAATAAATAAAGTGACACTGAGTTTCCAAAACCAGCGCTAAAAATATTAGAAAACTTTGCAATGAAGATAAACATTTGATAACACAAAATTCTACTTTATTTGTTTGACATAGATATAGATTTTATTTCATATAGTTATTTTATATTTCACTAATTTTTAAATTGAAAATATTATTAGTGTAATTATTAAAAGAGTAGAGGGACAATATAAGAATATAGTATTAATAAAATAAAATGGTAATATAAAAAAATTAGTATCTTAATGATAGTAGTTACTGATAAAATGTAGAAATAATTTAAGAATAAAAATTTAATATATTGATATAACGTTCAAAATTATATATATTAATATAGATATTATATATAGCCCTCTCAAAGTGGGCTATTTCTCGATAGCCAGCCCATTTATCTTGTAATATTAAAAGGCATGGATTAGTCATAATTTACCTCGTTCCCCCGGGCCAACATGGATGGGTATAAACTTTCATATCTTGGCCCGTTTAATAAACGGGCCAGGTCCGTTGGACTCGTTTGGTAATCGTGCTTTCTGTTTTTGAAATGTTTTTTTTAGTAAATTATTTTTTTTGATAAAATATGTTTTAATTATGATCATCTTCTCTATTATTAAAATATATATGTGTCTCTTTTAAAAATTAAAAAAATATATAATAATTTAATATAATTTTAAATTTAATCTTAGTTTAATTTTTTATATGTCTAAGATATTATGTAAAAAAAATAACTTGTAAAACTCAAATCATTCATTTTTTAATTTCTTCCTAATAATATTAATATAGAAGAGGAGTAAAAAGCACATTAAATAATTTTAAACTTTTTTTATAATTAATAATAATCAAATTTACATTTTTAATAGATATTTTAAACATATAAATAATTAAATTAAAATTAAGTTAAATTATAATATTTTTTTAACTTCAAAAGAATTTACTTATATTTTTATAATAAATAATAATAATATAATTAAAATATCTTTCAAAAAAATTTTACTTTTTTCTTTTTTAATGTCCAAAAAAAATATTTCTCTTCTTTTACACTTCAGTTTCAATTTCTTTCAAGAAATACTTGGATTCCGAAACTCTAATGTATATAAAAAAAATTTAGATAAATTTAATTTATAAAAGATATATCGATTAAACTAATAATAAATATGCATATAGATAATTTTCAATGAATCTCATTTTGCATACATTAGAATTGGCCTGAAATCATGTCTATTTGCAAAAAAAAATTGAGCACATGGAAATTACAAACCCAACCATATGCCAATAAAATAAGCAACAAAGTTGAAGTTAGTTTTGCTCTTCGATATTCGTCCAAAGGTGGACAGTTGTTGTATTCTAATAGTTGGTCTTTGTGTCAACTTGTGTACTTTCAAACCACAGCCGCAACCTTCGAACACTTGGTCACATGTAATAATCCTCAATTACAAACCACTTGCACTTGAAATTATATATATTAAATTCTTTTAGCAACATTGGTTTTATATTCTATGTAATCATTTTGCCCTCAATTTCAATTTTTTTTATAAAACCGTATATTAGACCGTTATTTAAAAGACATATGTTTAAAATGTCTTTATATAATGTTTAATATCTAAAAAAACTTGGTTTCATGTCTTATACCGTGTAAAAATGTACAAATAATGAGAATTCACATACCTAAACTTTTAACTTTATTAAATTTTATAAAATACTAATTCTATTTTTTTATCAATTTTAATTGTAATATCAAAATATAAGAATATTATAATATCTTTTATATTTTAAATTAGGAGTGTTCATCTATTTTGTTTGATCATTTTTTGAATATAAAAAAATTGTATTTATTCAATTTATTTAAAATGACAAAACCAAATCAAACCATTAAAGATTGGTTTAGTTTGGTTCAGTTTAATCAGTTTTAGTTTTCTCAATTTTATTTCTTTATATATTTATATATATATTGTTCAAATTTCATAATTATTTAAATCTTATTTTTAAAATAAATTAATACAAAAATTTTTTTTCTAATTTTTATAAGTCTAGAACATATAAAATTTAAATATTTAGTAAAACAAATAATTTTTAATAAATGAAAATAATAAACAAACCTTACAACAAACATATATATAATGATTAGTTTTTTAATTTGGTTCAGTTGTCATTGAAAGAAAACCAAATCAAACTGATTTTAATCGATTCTGATCGATTTTTTAATTATTTGGTTGATATTAATTCTACTTTTATTATATAAAACTAGAACTTATTTTGCATGGAAAAAATACTCTATTGTACCCTAAATCATAACACATTATAATATTTTATATATTCAACCAAAAGATGAAGAACAATTTGTGTTTCTTTACAAAAGTACGAGCACTAGCATGCATCGAGATTATTCTACAACTTACAACAAAGCACTTTGTATTTTATATATATATATTCATCAAATTAGACATTCACTTGGTGTCAAAGATGACCCTTCTAGCTAGCTATTTCTACATGTGTTTTAATTAGGACATCCACTTGACCCATTTGAATGTAAATTATATACACATTTCCCAAACCATGAAAAGTAGTGTCAATGTCGTTTCTATTATATATATAAAGAAAGGTAAGTTATCTAGCAAATGGGAGAAAAGTTAGTATATTTAAACATACATAAGTAAGAGGCAGTCAAAGCTACAGTTATGAATGAAGTTCCCCTGAATCATGGCCAAGTTGCCCACTTGCTTCCCCAGCAAACTTAAAAGAAAAAACAAATCTAAATTTAAAATGTTAATTAATTAGTAAGATTTTTTAAGGCTGAGATATATAGTAAAAAAATACTATGATGAGTTTCGAGAAAGCTCCCGTAGAAATAAAAGTTTCGTGAATTTTTAATGTTAAGAAGTATTAGAATATTTAATTTGTTTCGAGGAAGATGATGAATTCTTGAGTTCCAAAATCCCTTCATTTTTTATATAACACTACACATTTACATGTGACATATATTTCTGAAAATATATAAAGAAAAATATAACAATATTAATGTTATAGGAAGGCAAATTGTAATTTTTAAAATTTTATTTTATACAGTAAAATTATCTTCAAGCCAGCTTATTAAGACTTCGTTTGAATCTCTTACAGTAGAAAAGAAGTCATTTTGAATTTAATTATAGTGTTTGGATATCCTTTTATCTTGAAGAATAATGAATGTGAGAATGTAAAATCTTCATTTAATTTGTAAGTAATATTCTTAGCTTCAAATTAAAAGAAAAAACGAAAAAAGAGAGACACTTTCGCCGGAAACCATGATAACCTTCCTGTCCTCATCCCAAATCCATTTCATTTCAGTTCTACAGCTTGCCATTTTTATTCATCCACACCCTTACTAGTTATTAGAGGGAAAGGAAAAATAAACAGAGGTAAGTTAGAGAGAAGATAATTATGGCAGAAGAGGAATTATAGATGAAAAAAAAAAAAAGAAAAAAGAAGAAGGATGGGAAAATAAAAAGGAAGAGATGAATGGGTGAAGTTGTAGAAAAGAAAGAGAGAAGAGAGGAAGAGAAGAAGATGGTGCCGGTACAAAGGAGAGAGAAAAAAATTGAAAAAGTAATTTTTTTATTTAATAAATTATTTTTTATTTTTATAATTATTTTTTGAGAAAAATAATTTTTAACAATTAATTAATAAAAATTATGTGATAAAATAATATTTGCAAGTTATATCTTAATTAACTTTTCTTTTTTACTGTATGACAGGTTAATAATGTAACTATAGCATATAATTTGCCTAATATTTTTTTTTATATAACAGCTTATATATTTTGTGAGTGATAAGTCTGGTTAATTGGTATCATATATGCACATATTATTTTTTTGATTCATTTACTGTTAATTATAATTATTTTTATAAAATTTTTTTATTTTAAAATTTTTTTATTTTTAGTTATGTATATATTTATTTTATTATTTTAAAATTAAAAATAAAATTTTTACTCATTAAAAATTATTAATTTTAAATTTTTTATATATACTATTTTTAATAATTTTATCAAAAAAAATCTTTTTACAGCTTTGTAGTCAAATAATTTTTTTAATTAAAAAGTTATTCTTATTTATTACATTCGAATGCAAAAAAAAAATTTCATTCAATTAAAATATATTCTTTTTTAAAAACCATCTTATCATTCTTTAAAAATTATTTTTTAAAAGAATATAGGCCTATAATTTCTCCTCAATAAATCTTAAATACGCACTTCGACAGGCTTATTATATTTAGGAGACTTCTTAAATGCTAGAAACAAAATTTAATACCAAATAATTAAGTTAGGACCGGACTGCATACTTTTTTAACTACTAGTCCAATTCTTGGGTTTATAGTCTATTTGTACAAGAAGAATACTGATAAATACTTCAGATCATGGAAATTCATAGTAATGATAATCTAAAATAATAATAATTCATGCAATAGTTGACAAAATTTTCAAATAAATCAAAGTTATCTTAAAAAATAATGATTTTTATAAGAAACTGAATTATAATGAATTAATGATGACCATAATGGAAGAGATTTTCATACTAGTTAAAAATTAAATTTGTACTTTTCAATCCAAAAACCTCTTTTCTAATCATAACGTATTTCTAAAATGGCTCTGCTGTAACATATTTTTCTTATAGCTTCTATATAATACTTTTTTGTTTTTATTTCTTATCATCTTTTTTTTTGGATTGTTTTTATATTATTTGAGATATTTTTTATATCTGGTAATTTTTAAAAAAAAATTTAGAATTTTTTACTTTTTTTTTTAAATAATATGTTTGAACAATACTTTTAGAATATTAACAATAAAATTTTTTACTGTTTAAAAAAAATAAAAAAAATAAAATTACCATATACAGAAAATAGTTTAAATAATACAAAATAAAAAGAAGTAAACAAAAAACAGAAAAAATGGTGATAAGGGATAAAAACAAACAAAATACTATCTAAAAAATGTACGAAAATGGTAACATATAGTAAAAGCATTCCAAAATTTATCAAAGAATCCGTGGGTTTTTAAAATTAGTGCAAATAATAGTATAAATTATTCCAAATCATACTGCGCCACTTACAACAAATCCAATTCATACTATAATAATATTATATTTCAATTTCCAATTATATTATTGATATTGAAAAACTTCCACTTGATCAGTAACTTGTGCACAATTCATGTTTCAAGATTCTTCTTTGTGAATGTTTATAAACGTAATTAATTAATTATGGGAAAGAAGAGGTGTATTTTGTGGTGCTAGCCTATCGGTTTTTAGTACAAAGATAAGAGTTTATGATATAAAGATAAGTAAAAATATTACAAGAATTCTAACTAAGAGTTCATTTTATAAAAGAAAGGATGGACCACTAGAGAGATTCTAAAATATTATTTAAGTTTAATTACATTTTTTATTTCTTTTTACTCAATAATAATAATTTAATTTCTCTAGTTATAATTAGAACAATGTTGTAATTTACCCGTTACGTCGATAGTCCTTCTAATGTTAATTAAAGAAATCTTGTTTGTATCTAGTTAGTTTAATTACAATAACCAAAAATAATATATAATTAGATGGGGTAATAGCTAATTCTTGTTAAGTCACAAAATTTATAATTTTCTTTAATTAATTTTTTAAATAATTAAAAGTTGATATTGATTTAATTAAAATTAAAAAGATTAAATTGATCTAATAAATAAAGCCAACGTTATTTAAATTAAAATTAAAGAAATTAAATTTTAAAAAAATTAAATGGGCTAAAAATTAAGCCTATTTTTTATGTAACATTAGCCTTTATTTTAATAACATTGCTTCTCAAGTTTTACTTTTTGCACTACTAATCTCAAAATATCCATATGAAAATGGTATCATAAAAATTTAAAAAAAGAAATTAATAAAATTTATAAACTATATTTTCTGTCCATGAAAAAGAAGTATAATTAAATATT
Source organism: Ceratonia siliqua (assembly GCA_034509205.1). Lineage (NCBI taxonomy): Eukaryota > Viridiplantae > Streptophyta > Magnoliopsida > Fabales > Fabaceae > Ceratonia > Ceratonia siliqua. Next base: position 8,814 of record JASKGM010005214.1, read on the forward strand.
TCTATTAATATTATTAAAATCATTCAAAAGATTAGTCAATTTAAACAAAGAAGGGTCCAGGTTCTCTGAACCGTATCTCCAAGTTGCCCCACTTGGGCAGCTGCCATTCCACAAAGTTAAGGGAACAAAAACGGCACTCGTTTTCTCCAAAATTTGCTGATTCTGACCGCTGCTTTACACGATAATCAACGAACTCTTTGTCGTGATTTCCTGTACTCGACGTTACCGGTGCTATCTACATCCAGTAATGGTCGTTCAGTAATCTACGTAATATTTACAAAAATACCCTCCATTCCTATTATTAATTGACAGCTGTGCCTGTACATTATTAACATTACGCAGGTGATTATTTCCCACCGATTAGTTTAATCCAATTCACCTTGGATATTTTCTTCTCTCTCCACGACTTTGCCGTTTATATAGCACAGCCAAACGGGGCTGCTGATTCTGAAGATATGAACGATTTGGTGCTTGTTTTCTCGTTCTCTTCTTCTCCACCGCATCGCCGTCATGCTTTACTTCTCGTCGGTAAGTACGCGGCGGTTGTTTCTTTTTTTGTTCCGGCGGCAATTAGGTTTATGTCTATGTCTTTATACGCTGCGCTTTTCGTTTTGCTTCTTGGATGCAGAGACTGGTGGTGGTTGAGTACTGATAATCTGACCTAGAATAATGGAAAAATGGATCTGGAAGAGTTTCATCAGGTAAGGATCACTCACATTCATCTTCCTCTTTATTATATATACAATTAGTCTCATTTTTAAAATGGTAGTGATTAACATATATATATATATATATATATATAACATAATAGTAATTTATTATGTGGTGGTTTATTACGAGAATAAAGAAAGTAATTGATGATGGTTAAATTAAAAATAAATTATTTAAATTATTTATTAAAAATTATATGTTACTTATATAATTACTTATTAAAAATATATGGATATATTACTCATTTAATTTTTAACGAGTATTAATAATTATTTATTTTTATCTAATAATTATTAATTATTCCTTTCAATTCTCGTAATAAATCATATCTCTCGAACAATTTATATATATATATATATACATATATGTTTTCTACAAAGAAAGTTGAAGGCAAGGTTTATTTAATAGTTTTCTTGGGTGAATGTTAAATATGGTGAAGCATGATTGTGTTTGGTCTAAGTTGCTTTTAAATTCTTGCGTTAATTTTAATTAGCTGTACGTAGCAAGACAAAACTGATATGTTTAGATTAAGGGGGACTAAGCTATATTTTTCCTTTTTTATAAATTTTTTTATTTTTAAAATTAGTTAAGTATTTTTTATCTCATGTATTTTTTTTGAATATTTTTACATTATTTTTATTATTTATCCATAATTTTTTTTATTATTCATTTGTAACTTAAAAAATTTTTACAAAAAATATAAAAACATCTCAAAAAATTTATACTATAAAAATTAATTAATTAATTTTAAAAAGTAAAAAAAAATAAAAAAAATAATTTTAAAACTGCCTTAGATTAATGGCAATTCACTACAGAAAGGTGGGCCTTTAACTGCGGTTTAGATTTATTAATGGCAGTTATTATAAGGCTGGGAAAAGCTTATAAGTTGATATTTTAGGTTAACTGTTATTAATCATATAAAATGGAAAATGTTAGGAAAGCGTTTGATTTGAGGAAACATTTCTTATTTGTATTTTTAAATTTTTAAATTTTAAAAAATATATTTAACTTGTAAAGTTAAATTATATATTTTTTAAAAAAATTATAAAAATATGTTTTGTTTGTAAAGATAAATCCTGATTTCAATTGTGTTATTGTTTAATTAAAAATCAACTTGTATAATAAAAAAAAATTATTAATTTTCTTTTTATTTATAAAAATCTCACTGCATTTTCATTTATTTTTAATATAATTACAAAAATACCACTACGATTCAAATTTTTGTTTTTATTTTTAGTTTTCAAAATTTTGAATAGAAAAAAACTTTTTTGTTAATTTTAAATTTCCAGCCTTTTTAAGAAATGATTTCTAGAAAATATTTCTTAAATTTTTAACTAAATAGTTTTAAGTTTTGTTTTCTGTTTTCAATAAAAATGACAAGAAACAGGAAAATTAAACGCACTCATTTTTGTAATTTCACTAGCTAATAAAGTTTTTTGAAAAATTTTAAGAAATTTAATTAATAAAAATTAAGTAAATAAACCCAATTATATAAATAAATACATGCATAAATATGCAAGTAGGCTTAATCTACCTTACGAAATTTTTGGTGCGGAGTCATTGGGGTAGAGAATGAAATCTCATCCGATATATTCATTCTTACATAATTTCACCATATGCCGTGAGTAGGATACTTCATTTGGGTTTGGTGTCATTCATTTCATATGTGGATTGAATCATAATTTTTAATAAAATAAATGCTAGCTAGGTTGGATCTTTTAGGGGTTGTTTGTCATTCTAGATCCCAAAAAAATAAGGAAGAATTTGGTATACTAATGTCTTATATAGAATATTAAAATATAAGATATTATGATACATCTTTAAATTAAGAAATTTAAGAGAAGTTGAATTTTCTTTAAGTATTTCATACTTTTAAGAGCGACACAGAGTAACTTTGAAATTAGCATTTTCTTAAGTATTTTCTTTTGAGACATGTTTGTGGTATAGTTTAGTATCCTCTAATCATTTGCATGCCCATCTTTAAACAGCTAATTAACAATGAGTTTAATATATTAATAATTACTCTCTCTTGGACAAAACATATATCCTATTTCTTACGTTCTCCGATGTTGTTTAATCATATTATATTACCTATTCCTCATTGTCGGTTATCGTGTCTTATTGTGTATTTTCACACAACAGCTATACATGCCGCAGCCATCAACATCATATATATAAACAATGGAGTTAATTACTATCTCAAATTCTTTATGCATTTGCTTTTGCCTTCACCTGCTGAATCGCCAATCAGATGGCCGGTCACTTTGATTGGATAACAGATGCACAAATGGAAGGTATTCTCATATATCTTATTCTCTAATTGTTTCTTCTTCTGTTGTTGTGGTTATTTCTTAAGATTACTTTTTTCCTTTGTTTGGTGTTGTTCATGTTACTTTAATTTTTCTAGATAGTGTCAAAGATACATGTGAAAATTGCAGC
>JASKGM010005225.1:0-11963 GCA_034509205.1 Ceratonia siliqua
CATAAACAAAAATGTAAGATTGTAGCATTTGTGGAGTCGCATGCATGGGTTCCAGTATGTAGCTATTATTCTATGATATTTTGTAGTTTTTTACTATAAAATAATTCGAATGTTCTCATTTTGATGAATTTTGTGACAGTGGGAAACTATTATTTGTGTGACTGATAGGTCTAGAATTCTGGCATAGAAATGTCAATTTAAGAACAGTCCTACTTTTGGATAAGTGTCTATGTAAGAATGGTTGAAGACATGGATTAATTATAATAGATTTGTGGTTTTTATTAACATGGTAGATCCATATGAATTTATTGTTTTAAATTGCTGCATTAGGACGATTTCCAAAGTTTGTAAAGGCTTACAATTCTCTATGAAGATGGCATTTTATATTCTGAAGAATTTTCTTTTGCTGCTTTTCTTTAGGCAGTGCCAAGTCTTTCTTCTTATGCTTTCATCTCATGTTTCTTATATTGGTGCTGGACGTCTAGGATAAGATGAGTATAATCATGGCAGTGCAAAAGTGATTGGAAATACTGAGAGTGAAAAGTGAGGAAGTACACAGCATATCAGACACAAGAAATAACCCCACTAGCTATTGCTGTATTTTGGAAGTAGCATGTTGAATTGAAAAGATGGATGGGAAGCTGAAAATTATATGAAGAAAAAAAGGGTTAAATTAATATGTTGATCCCTATAATAATTGGAAAATTTTAAATAGGTCCTTACATATTAAAAATTTGTGATTGGGTCCCTATAGTTTTAATTTTTTCTAATTGGGTTCTTGTTGTTAGTGATTTGTTAGTGTACTATTTTCTTGTGCTAACATGACACAGTGTACACACATGGCAAATACCTACTTTCCACATTAGTACATGTGCAATTTGATCCTTATAATTTCAGTGAATTTTTAAATAGGTATCTGTACTTTAAAAGTTTGTAACTGGGTCCTTATTATTTTATTTTTTAAACTCTAATACAGCCTAAATCATAAACTATAAATTCTAAACCTTAAATTCTAAACAGTAAACCCTAAACCGTGAAACTCTAAACTATAAATGCTACCCTAAAAGTCAACCCTAATTGAAAAAAGTAAGCCATAAACACATCATTATAAACTTTTAAATTATAGGGGCCTATTTAAAAATCAGTGAAACTATATGGATCATATTGTATGTGTGCGCTAATATGGCAAGTGAATATTTGTCATGTGTACACACACAATGTGTCATATCAACACGAGAAAACGATACACAAACGGATTACTAATGGCCTGATTATAGGTGCTTCAATTCCACATGAAAAGAAGCGCACTTATTTACATGTATACAAGTGGATACTTATCATGAGTCTATGTAGCATGTTATTTGTAATTATTTGTATCCCTAAAGTCAATTTATATTTTACACTATGATTTAATGAGTCAGTAAATGGATGTTAATGCTCTGCTGAATTCCAGTGGTCATTGCATGTTTTTAAACTACTCAAGTCTTTTGCTAGCTAGTCCTGCAAAAGAATAGGGAAAGTTGACATGGTAGAAAGACATATGGAGGTTGTTTATAAACTGTCTTAAGTGCTTACTTTGCATAAGCTACAACATAGCCTTGTTCAAGATGTTTTCACATCCGGAATCAAGACCGTGCTTTTGGGGAATTTTTTAGTAACTTCTAATCTTTTATATATTTTCCTAGATTTCCCTTGTAATATTTTTCCAACATTGAAAAGTTGGAAAAATATTACAAGTATCGAACAGTATAATAATATTTATGATAGGCATGGATGACTTTTGTGGTGAACATAGATAGTAGATTTTGTTGACCTTTTTCAATAGCAGTGGGGCGCTATGCCATGCTGAGAACACTTGGGTTGGGGGTCTATGAACTCTTTCATTTCACTCGAGTTCCTTAACCTTTACCACCTCATGATGTCTGATAAACTGGTTATATTTGTGACATGCATCAATTTGAAGGACTGAAAAAGAAAAAGAAGGCCATTGCCAATGCAGAGGGGGGAAAAAAGGAAGCTACACTAGTGACCTAAAGACTCTTGTGTAGTTTAAAAATTTTACTGCACAAATTTCTATATTTCCATTCTGTCTCAAACCATTAATTAGTATTTGGTCTACTACACATACATAATCCTTGAACATTTTATTGAATGAAGTATTCACAGAATTAAACATTACAAACAATTTGTTATGTGTTTTTCAGTTATAACTAGGTAAAAAAGGAAAATTATTGCGGACTTAATGGTTCATTTGTTGTAAGATGTTAGGCTGGCCCATCATTACAAAATCTAGAAGCTGCTAGAATTCTGCTTGCAAGTCCTTTCAAACCACATAGTTTGTCATCTGCAGTTGGTTTGGGTTCATTCACCAGGTTAATGGGTGTAAAGAAAAATGTTGGGGGAGGACTAAGGAGGCGGGTGTCTCTTTTGGATTTGCAGAGACATTGGGCTGCTTTGCTACATATTTGATTTTTCAGTTTTTCAACTTTTTCCTTTTCTTATCTTCTTACCTCTTTGTAAGAAGATAGTTCCTTTTCTTACATTGCATGCAAAGGCATAGTTTCTGCTAAAGTTCATAACATTTGTACTTATGGGGTTTGCACATTAGTGGAAAACTCTGTTCTCCAGTTCACCCTAAAATGCTTTAGTATTGTTTGGCATGCTTTCCTTCCACTCCACCCCAGGATTTTTATATTTTTCATTTCCTTTTCTTTCTTGTGCATTCCATAATTTTTCCTTTTGTTCTTCAAAGATTTTTTTTATCTAAATTTTTGGCCATTATGTTATACTTAGTACTTACTTTTGGTTAACGGTTTGCAATACATTGTAGGTGGTGCCTGCACTTCCTGGATTTGGGATGGGAGGAGCCACTCTGGCATTGATTCAAGAGAAGACGTGGAAATGTCAAGAAGAAGCAAGAGATCTCCATTTAATGCTGATTTATTTGGTTCAGTATGCTATACTTTCCAGCATGGAAAATTTAGAAATGATTTTGGGGACTTAACCCGGGTAGATGCTCGCCTAGATATATGCTCAGCTTCGGCCTTTGCCAATAAGGTTCTGAATGGTTTCAGAAGTTCTAATGTTGATATTAGAGAACATCCATCGGCCTCACCTCGGCTGAATTTGATCTTTCAACAGCAGGTATCTGCTCTACATTTGACTCTGTCTTCTAATCAAGAATTAGCCATAATTGCAAAGCATTTTACTTGAGTGAAAACAGTGATAGAAGAGGTCCCTTCTGTACAAGCATATATGTTTACATCCAATAGAAGAAAACTCACGCCACTGACACTTGTAGTATATGTTATCAATTGTCTATAATGTTGATAATAAGAATCAGATCTGCAATTCCCTAGGCTATCAATATGCATGATAGGCTTGGTCTATATTTTGAATTTGAAGAGATAGAAGAAGCAAATTGGAATGTTTAGTTAACTCAATTAAGGTAGAGGAGGAATGACTGTAGAATTGATACCCTATTGATAACCAGTGGAAAAGAGTTTCTTAGGTGAATTGGACCCATAAAAATATTCAAAATTTTGATCTGGATTTTAATACTGTAGCTTATTCACTTTAGCTATAATTCGGAAAATAAAAAAATACAACCAATGCTCATTATTTTGAATTTCTACTTGTAGGTTGCAGGGCCGATTGTCTTCCGAACAGATTCCAGAATATCACTTGAATCTTTCTCCAAGAAACATGGTATTCAAATAGAGGATTTCATTTGCAGCTTGAGTTACTCTATGAGGGTTCTGCAGTCTGGAAAGGTTGTTGCTTGGTATTCTCCAAAAAGGAAAGAGGGAATGATTGAGTTACGCCTGTTTGAATTTTAGCAGATGTAATCCCCACTTTTTTTCAACTCTTATGCATAGAATGTTCCCAACTAAGTTTGAGCTCTTTTTGTGCAAGGATTCTGCAGGCTTGAGTCGAAAGTAGCCTTTTTTATTATTATTATTATTATTATTTTTTTTTTTTTGCATCTGCATATAGGTTGCATGCTAGGTTCAGCTGAAACTCAACATCACTGATTGGTTCAGCCATAACTATAAATTGTTAACTGCCTGTCCAACTCCAAGTCCATAAATGGTATCATCTTGCTTCTCTTGGATTAATAGTTGATGACTCATGGTACCGTTGCAAGGAGTTGTTTTTAGAGCCATGGTGTCTGGTGTTAGCATGGTGCGGCGTATATAAATATATCATCTTATATAATTTATAACACATTTGTGTAATTATAATTATAAAAGGAGAATTATTTTTAAAAAAATAATGTAAGTTTATATATTTATATACAATATGACAAAAATTATAAAGTACATAAGTATTAATAATAAGATAATTATATATTATATATAATAAATTATAATTATAAATAATGACTCTGGTGTTAAATCTAATTATCTGCCACTATCATTTGCCATAGCAAGTAAAAGTGAGGTTTTTGTTATGCTAGTGGAGTAGTCATATTTTTGGAGTAATTTTTGTTTGTTTTTATTGTATATTATTTTTATTTTAAGAAATAATTTAAAAGAATGCAAATTTTTTTTTAAAAATAAAAAAAAAGTTAAAAAAATTTGTGTTGTAGAATTATTTTATTTTTTGAATTATTTTTTAATACTTGTGTATTAGAATTTTTTATTTTTTTATATTCTTTTAAATTGTTTCTTAAAATAAAAATTATAAAAAAAAAATAAAAAAACCCAAAGAGAAATCACAATTTAACCTTCCCATCCCTTCCATAGTGACTGGTAGATGTTGTGTAACTTGTGTTCTAGCTGCCGCTTACTCAACGGCTTGGTCATTTTTCTGTTTTCAATCATTTAAGCATGTTATGAAAGATAACATTTCTAGTACTATTTAATAAAAAATTAAATATTATTGCCATAAATATTTTGACACAAATAATTTTTGTTTAAATTTTAATAATTAATTTAATTATAATTTAAAAATAAATTACATAATAAAACATAAATTACAGTAATACTGAGAGTAATAAATATTTCCATTATGAAGTGGTTATATATGGTATGTTCCACATGAGATCTACATAATATTTTCATGTGTATAAAAGTGAAAGGATGATGTATCATTTGGTAATGGATGAAGTTTCATTTCTCAGAGATCCTCTTCTTCTCCCTTCTTCCTCATCTCTCTCGTTCTCTCTATTTTGTCATTGATGTTATTCTTTCATGGTATTAGAGGCACCTAGCTCCTACCATGGAGAATTCCTTAGATTTAGCAACATCCATGAACGTTCCATCATCTGTAATATCTGCAACGACGAAATTCACATTTGTCACATTCTCTCATCCACTAACGATCAAGCTAGAGGAGAGCAATTATCTCCTATGGCGCCAGCAAATCCTTGCAGCCAGTCAAGGATATCAACTCCTTAGATTTGTTGAAGGAGTACATGTAGTACCACCGAAGTTTAACTCAGTTGAAGATGAAACTAGAAGGAAACTGAGTCAAGAATTTGTTGAATGGAATTGCCAGGACCAGCTTTTCGTGTCCTAACTACTGTCATAAATGAGTGAGAATCTTCTCACGAGGGTAGTAGGCTATAATTCAACCTATCAGATATGAGCAAAGATTGGAATGTTCTTTGCAAATCAAACTTGAGCAAAGGTTAAGAAGTTCAGGAAGCAAATTCAGAGTACAGGGAATGGCAAAATGCCTATTATTGAGTATTTACTCAAGATTAAGAGATGCATAGATGCATTGATCTTTGTGGGATGTGCAGTTTCTGAAATTGACCATGTAGAAGCGATTATGGACGGCCTACCAGAAGAGTACGATTCATTTGTAACCACTATTCTCTCTAGAACTGCAAACTTTGGTTGAAGAAGTTGAGTCTGCCCAAGAAACCAAAATTGAGAGGAATAGAAGATCAGAGGAAGACCTGTTTGCGAATTTCACTTCGACTCATTTACAAGGAAGAGATAGAAGAAAGTCAATTAACAATTCCACTGATGGTTTTAATAATCATGGTAACATGCAGATCAAAAACAATTTTCATGGATCAAGAAACCAATCTAGAGGAAGAGGTAAAGGCAGAAAACCCAGGCTATGTGGTAAACTTGGGCACGTGGCCTGGTGCTGCCACATAGGTATAATCATGAGTATCAAAATCCCTTTGCTAGGAAACAGAATCACCAAACTCATCAGTATTCTTAGCATTCCTTTTCAAACGGACAATCTTATAGGCCAACAGCTCAAGTTGCAGCAATGAATCCTGTCACTTCAAAATCTATCTTTGGTCAAACTTGGTACCCTGATACTAGACTAAGTCATCATGTGACACTAGATGAAAAAAGTCTCATGACAAGGACAAATTACATACGACCTAAAAAGATTCATGTAGGAAATGGGGCAAGTTTATCTACCACTCATGTTGGTCATTCTTTACTAAATTCTCCTATTGCATTCTAAACTTTTTCCCCTAAATCACCTTCTCCATGTGCCTCAAATTACCACAAACCTTGTCAGTGTATCAAAATTTGCTGAAGACAATAAGGTATTTTTTAATTTCGCGCTAATGAATGTTTTTTCAAATCTCAGAACTCCAAGACTATTTTACTCAGAGAGCCTTAAAGATGGTCTATATGTTTTAGCAACAGCATGTCTCACTATTCTGTTGGTTCTACAACATCACTTGCTTCCTGTTCTGTTTGTACTGCTCAAATGTCAAATTCAAATTACTCTAATTATAATTTAATTTTTTCACAAGTAGCATTGTAGGCTTGGCCACCCATCTTCAAGTGTTGTAAAACATGTATTGACATATTGTAACATTTCTGGATTCAATAAAAATGCCACATATTTTTGTTCTTCTTGCTGCCTTTGAAAGATACACAAGCTTCCTTTTCAAAGGTCCACAACTGTGTATAATAAACCTATTAAATTGGTGTACTCAAATCTCTTGGGTCCTTCACCTACACACTTCTCAAATGGCTATCACTATTGCATTGTGTATGTTAATGCCTATTCTAAGTATACTTAGCTCTACCCTTTGAAACAGAAATCCAATGCCCTTGCTGCCTTCATCAAATTCAAAGCTTTGGTTGATAATAAAATAGGAGTCAAAATTCAGACTCTTCAAACTAATTGGCGGGGGTGTACTAATCCTTCGTCCATTTTCTAAAAGAACATGACATTTTACATAGAGTATCCTATCCTCATACTCCTGAACAAAATGGGATAGCAGAGAGAAAACATAAGCATGTCATTAAAACTTGCCTTACTTTGTTAGCTCAAGCCTCTTTACCAGCCAAATTTTGAGATATACAACCTTTTTTACCTCAGTATACTTGATTAATAGATTATCTACCATGCAACTCAGCACCAAATCTCCTTTAGAAATTCTCTTGGACCTGAAACCTGACTATACCTTCTTGAAGGTGTCTGGGTGTGCTTGGTACCCCAACATTAGACCCTACAACAAAAACAAACTCCAATTCAAGTTTATACCATGTCTGTTTCTTGGCTACAACCTCACTCACAAAGGTTATAAATGTTTGGATCCCTCTGGAAGATTGTATAAATCGAGGAACATTATATTCAATAAGAACCACTTTCCTTGTTCTGAACTTTTCCAGCCTTCTCCTTGTATATCCTTGCCGCTATGTCTACTCCTCTTCCTTCTGCCTCTCCACCTTTAACTTAGTCCTTCACCAAACCATCTTCTATGTTTAGACCTCCAAATGACCAATTTGTTGCTAGAAAATCTCCGCCTTCTAATTTTGAATATGCTCGAGAATCATAATGACATTGACATGAATTCCTCAGACTTGGTGACAAATGTTGTAAAAAATAAAGTTAGGAGTCCAATACACCTTCCTACTTTGCCCATTTCAGGGTCAAGACATCAAATGATTACTAGAGCCAAAGCAGGCATTTTCAAGCCTAAAATCTTAATGGCAACCAGCGAACCCAATACTGTCTCACCCACGGGAAGCAAGCTATGCAACAGGAGTATGATGCCTTAATAAGAAACAACACCTGGCATTTGGCGCCTTTGCCTACTGGGAGGAGAGTAATTGGCTATAAATGGGTGTTTAAAGTGAAGGAGAATCCTAATGGCACTGTACAGAAGTTTAAGGCTAGACTTGTGGCCAAGGAGATTCACCAACAAGGTTTTGACGACATGGAAACCTCTGTCTAATTGTAAAGCCCACTACTATTAAGGTTGTTCTGACCATTGCTTTGTCTAGGAGTTGGAAGATACATTGTTTGACATACATAATGTCTTCCCTAATGGCATTCTTTAAGAGGAAGTCTACATGGTCCAACCACCAAGCTGTGAAGCAAGTGATCCAAGTCTGATTTGTAAACTTAACAAGACCCTTTATGGTCTCAAGCAGGCTTCAAGAGCTTGGTTTGCAAGACTAGCTCAAGCTTTCTATTCCCTAAACTTTCAATCTGCAAAGTGTGATCAATTTACTTATTAGAATCACAAACAAGCATGTCACTTATATATTGGTATATGTTGATGATACCCTAGTAACTAGCATATCAGAATTCATAGTGGTTGAGTTAATTGCAACCTTAAACAGTGTGCCTTGAAGGATTTGGGAATTTTTAACTACTTTCTTGGGATCCAAATGTAGCATAGACGAAGGTGGCATATTGTTGTCACAGTCTAAATACACCAGAGATTTGATAACCAACGCTAGAATGGAGCCAAAGCAATTCCTACTCCTAGGCCACACGGGTTAAACTCACTGATCAAGCTGGTATATTTGCTCAACCACAGTTGTACAGGTCTATTGTAGGAGCCCTTCAATATGTTACCATTACTAGATCTGAAATTACTTTACAAGTGAATAAGGCGTCAATTTATGCAGAGGCCACCAGACACTGCATGACAATCAAACACATAACCAGATATCTAGGCGGTTAGATCTGGTATGTTCCACTCTAGATCTACATAGTATTTTCGTATGCGTAAAGTGTAAGGATGATGTTTCACTTGCTAATGGATGATGTTTCATTTGCTTATGAATGATGTTTCGTTTCTCAGAGATCCTATTCTTCTTGCTTCTTCCTCATCTCTCATCTCTCTCCTCTCTAGTCTGTCATTGGTGTTATTCTTTCTGCGACCTCTTACAATTTTTTGCGGTATTGGCGCCACAACTTTGGATTTTCTTTTTTATTTTTGGCTATCCGCCACAGGAATTTGCATCACAAACTACCCGGGTAAAACAGTGGAAGTCCATTTAGAGTCACAACAAACAAAATTCAACAGAAACTAAGGATAAGTACAGTAAAGCATTTCTTTTCCTTGATACAATTGCCAGAAACATCCGCATAAAGGCCCCTCATTCCTACATCTCATACAATGGCCAAAACCCTACTCCACCACAGCCAATAAGTCACTTGCTTTACAGAAGCAGTGCTTCGCATCAGTCCCCAAATCCACCTGACATATAATTACAATAAGTATTAATGGTGACAAAAGCAATTGATAAATAACGAAAAGAAAATTGCTACATATTATTTTCAGGAAAGATGTGGCATCAACATTCCTTTTCTAGTGACCATACTGCAACATTCATCTCACTAATGCAATATGAACACACTAGCATATATTTGAAAAAAGAAGCCATGATAGATGCTAGTAATTTATAACTAGAAACAAGTTGATGGCAACGACATAGGGCGGGGGTGGGCGCGGGGAAGCCTTCCCTACTCCCCATCTCCACTACTCCCCTACCATTCCCTACAATGAGGAACAAATTTCCCCATACCCCATTCCCCACAAGGATACTGTGGACTTGCGGGAATCCCAAGTTTATAAAATCACAAAAAATTAAGTAAAATTTTAAAAAGTTAAAACAATATACCATTAAACTCATACAATCCCTAAATATAAACACTTCAAAGTTTATTATTATAAATTATAAATGTACAATTATAGATATAGACATCTATATATTAAAATAATTAAATAAATGAAAGTTATTCTAGTACTGCAGGAAGGGGCGTATGTCCCTGTCCCAAAATTCTAGGCAGGTAGAAATCCCCCACCCCTGTCCCTGCAGGGAAAATTTTTCCCATCCCACCCCCATGCAGGCAATGCCCGCAGATATCCCCACAAACAAGGAAAATTGCTCATCCCTAACCTCCAACAAGACGCAGCACAAAAAAGTAAAGAAAAAGAACACAAAAAACAAACAGATAACAGAGATTGTTCTCTCACTTTGTCACAGACCATCGATGATTTTATAAATATTTGGCAAAGTCATTCTAGGAATTAGGTTAGGTTTGGAAACTTTTGCCATGCCAAAGGAGGGGGAAGATTGTTTTGCATTTATATTAGTTTCTTCCCTATGTGCTCTAAGCACAGACATAGGTAGATACTATATATCCTATAAGTGTCCATCACATCATAAATATTTTCTCTAGCCAACCCATAAAAAAACCACTTTTAATCAGTTAGCTTTACAACTTGAATATCATCAGATTCATCACATTATCTAAATATAACTTCCATGCGAAGATGGTTACGCCACTCACCTCATAAGCATTTATGTCTGAGAATAAAACCTGCAAAAGAATAATCATTAGCTACATCCAAATCATATATACCTACAAGCCCCAAGATGATTAAATTAGAAATTTCGTTTCCTTAAGGGATTATTATTTGGTAGCAGTGCAATGTCAAAGTGTTCCTAGCTTGTGCCCCAACTGGCCAAGTAGCCCCATGGAAAATTGATCTTTCAATTGTATTATGAGAAAGGTAGTTTCCTTAAAAGCAAGTCTACCTTTCTCATATCAAGATATTGCATCATTTAAGTCATGCTTAAGCTACGCCACAACCCTTATGACATATACTAATTGGACAAATATGATCTCTAACACCTTCCTTTTATAGATATTAAGATAAGTGAACAGAACCACATATAAATCTCATCGTTACACTACATAATTAGAGCCTACTCAATCATCATTTTCAGTGAAGCCATTCTTTGTCTTATAATGAAAAATAAAGTCATTATGTGCATCATATACGAAATATTATTGTGCATATCCCAATCAAATACTTATAGTAGATCCCATAACTATGTTTTCCCCCAACTAATATACAAGGCAACACCTTCTATGGTCCCTGTATTTTCTCTCTTTTCAGATTCTCATTCTATGTATATACTATTCTGATAATTCATAAGAAATAAAGCAGTTCAAATAGAAGCACCAAATTTGACAGGAAACTAGTAAGGAAAATTTGTGAACAAACAACAGAAATATTGATGTCTTAAAACTGGATGAAGATCCTCTCATTTTAGGGTAGAACGTGACACTATCAAATTATGAGAGATAAACACATTGTATAAGACCGACCACTTAATTGGTAGGTCATACTTATATTTATTATTTGTGAGCCCATACACATTGTGTCTATCTCTCTCCTAACATGATGATGTCATGTACACGAGAGAATCCAAATCCCTTAAAACCATAACTATCCCCAATCCAACAAACTACTGTATTCTCCAATCTAAACTTTACAAAACACGGGTAAGTAACATTTTTATGGAGCCTCTGGTATGTGATTGTACAGCTCTAACATTTGATCCAACAAATGACCAAATGGATGGACCAATAATGTGATAATTATTATACTACATTAGAGATAAGTCTGTTTCATAGTAATGAAATCCTTACCTTCTTCCCAGCCTCTACTTCTCCAACCTCTGCACCAACAGAAAGAATCTGAAACAAAGATTAAAAAATTACCAAATTATAAAGGTAGGCCATCCAAAATAAAGTTCTTAAAGAGAACACGTTTCTGGCCCTTAGAACACCACAGCGATCCATGTCTGCTTACTTCTCCCAGGAGATACCGCTCAAATTTAACAGCTGACTTTGGCAACAGAACTCCACCAGCTGTTTTCTGCACCAAAATACATTCATACATCAGCCACACAACATGGAAAAGGTAGCCTATTAGTCAA
>JASKGM010005236.1:0-11961 GCA_034509205.1 Ceratonia siliqua
TATATATATATATATATTATGTTGAACAATTCTGTGTTACTCGAGTTTGAAACTACATCTTAAAAAATTTAATTAAAATCTTATTAATGAAATGAATTAAATTCTTTTAATAATTGATTTTTGTGTGTAGAATAAATATTAAATGTTAGAGTATGTTACTCTTTTAGTTTTTAAAATATTATCAAATTCTCAATTTAATCTTTTAATATTTTTTTATGTCAATATGATCTTCTGATGTGTATTTTTGTCTTCAAAAATGTCATTTTGATGACTAAATTAAAAGAAAAATTATGCTAAAAATAACTTTTTTAAAGACGAAAATACACATCAAAAAATTAAATTGAGAGAAGAAACATTAGAATACGAAATTTAGAATTTAAGATATTGTTCAATGGTCAAAATAATAATTTATTCTAAATTTTATAGAATTCAATTTAATTTTATAATTTGGATTACATTTTAAAGTAATATAATTCAATTAAATTATTAATTTTACAGTAATGTCCTCTTTTAATGTTCCATCAAAGAATAATGATAGGTTAAAAAAATATCTGTCACTAAGTAAATTTTTTATAATGCAATCCTATCTTTTTTCTTTTAAGATTTGAAACTCGTATTTTTTTTGAAAATATAATTAAATTCCACTTTAAATTACATTCCGAACAATTTAGACCAAATTATATTCAAACTTTTTTAAAATTCTAAAATCTATATTTTCTAATTTTAATTTATTCCAGAACTTCTTTTAAAATTTAAATATCCTACACTCACATCTCCACTAATTTAAAAATATTACATTAATTTTATTATTTTAAAATTTTATAAGAATTAACTTAACCTAATAATTTGTACCGCAATCCATTAGGTTATTATAAATTTAGATGAAAAAGTGAAGAGTATAAGTAGGGTGTTAGCGATTCGGTTCGAGCCACACCACCAATGGTTTGGTTTTCGTGTATTCAAATTGCACATGTTGTTTGGTTTATGGTTTGAAAATTTTAAAATACTGTTTAAATCGAACTAAACGGCATATTAAAAAAAAAGAGTAAAAGTGTGAAAAAAAAATAACATTTATTGGTTGCAAAGTGCAACTTCCATTACGCACAAAATAGTAAAAAAAAAAAAAAAAAGAAGAGAGGAGAGGAGGTTCTGAGATAGACCACCAGATGACATTGGTTCGATTTTATTGAAAGTTATGAGAGGAATGAAGTTGCATCTTGTTATTTCTTCTTACTGGTAAAAAAAAAAAAAAAGACAAAAATTGATACACAAAATTCAAGATGACTATTCAAGCTCAAAAATAACAATGGAATTCTTTGAGAAAGTCAATCATATAAATTGCAGATTTGAAAAGCAGACTAAAGAATTTGCAGAGAAAGCCACAGACTTTACCTATAAATTTGAAAATAAAAGATAAAGAGAGTTGGAGAGAGAATACGAAGACAATAGAAAGAGATGAGAGAAAAGATTTTGAAAAGAATAGAGTTAGAGAGAAAACATGAAGAGTTGAGAGAGAAGATGAAAAAAAAAATAGAAAGATTTGGAGAGAAGAGATGGAAAGTACATACCGTAAAATAAACTTTGAAAATGACAATAGGAAGCGCATTGAGTAATCTCTTATCTAGAATGTGCTAGAGAAATATATTTGTTGCTTTAACTTAGCGTTTAAATTGTATATTGGTAATTTGGTTTCATTCCGTTCTTAGTCTTACTAATTATCCAAATTGAATTAAATTGAAGTGTTTGTTATGGTGCAGTCATATTTTTAGGATTATACCATATATTTTTGCATTTAAATGTGATATTTCTTAATTTTTAATTTTTAATTTTTTATCATTAATTAATTATTGTATATGTCATATAATCTTTTGAGAATTTTTTAAAATATTTTTGAATATTTTAAAAATATTTTTAAATTTTTTATATATTGTTCATCCATAATTTTTTGACCTTATTTATTCATAAATAAAAAAATTTTAAAAAATTAAAAAAAATTTTAAAAATATATATAACAAACATTAATTTATTAATATTAAAAAAAATTGAAATAAAAAATAATTAAAAAATTAAAAAACATGTGCTACCGCCACACACGGGGGTAGCATAAAATTTCCCTAAATTGAATTGTAGTTTTATGATTGGTTTAGTTAAACTAAATTGTTTTATGATTGGTTCAGTTAAATTGAATTATAGTTTTATGATTGGTTCAGGTTATTGTTTTGTACAAAACCTAACTAAACCACACCGCAAACAGTACAAGTCATGTTAAGGATGTTTTAAAAACAAAGTTTATATGTAAGTTTCAAAAATCTAAAAAAAAAAGTAATTTACCCGTTCTATTCATCACAACTTATTTTCCAACCACTACTTTTAAACCCTATATATTTTTCTACCTTGAAATTTGGCTTACTAGAGCTCCACTAGAACAGTTTTTACATAAGAGGGAAAGTTTTGGTCTACTCTTAATTTATTTGATCTTTTTTTCTCAATTTAATCTTTTAATGTATATTTGTATTTTCAAAAAATCTTTTTTAGTATAATTTTTTTCTCTTAATTTAATGAAAATATTTTTAAAGATATTTACATACTCTAGAAGTCCAGAATCAGATTAAAAACAAATTATTAAAAGACCAAATTTAAAATTTAAAATGTTTTTGAAAACCAAAATGGCAATTTACTAAAGAAAAGCCGCACGGATGTACTAAATGAGTAAACCCACATAAGAGAATAAGCAAAATGAATTCAAAGTTTGATAGTCATTTCCATTAGACAAATGAAAAGGGGAACTGTCAAGTATATATCCTTTTGATTTTTGAATACATGATCAGGTAGATTAATATTTACACACTGTAAGCAATTCATCATTAATATATGTACACTTCAAGAGAGAGTGACTCAGATGCTCAAAGGCCAGTGCACCATAAAGAACTTCGAACAACCATTGCCAAACAACACTTACCTCACATTAAAAGCACAGTATCCTGTTGCATTTGTCCAGCAAACAAACCTACTACAAACTGTTAATTTCTACCTCAATTTTAGTCTATCTTGTAGGCCCACCCGTGTTTGTCCAAGAATGCCTGGACTGCTTCCTTTATGGCCAAGTTTGGTACTAGCTGTGATGGATCAAGTGGTTCCCGCGAGACTGGATCAAACTTACCCACCTATGTGTAGATCAAACAAAAAGATTTCAGATCATGGAAAGAAAGACTAGCTCGGAAATTTTTTTTTAAAAAAAAAGGACCCTTCAAAGAAGAGAGGAATTTGACGTGTATTGCCTCTATTAGCGTGTCTTCTATATATTTAGTTGTGTAGTTTTCATGGAGTGTGGCCTCATTTTATCATGTGTGTCCTGTTATATCTTCTCTATGTCCTGGCTCGATGCCTATTTTATGTTATTACTCATTTGACTAAAAAAAGTGTGCAATGACTTTTATTTCATAAAATGCAAATCATCTGATCAGGATCAGGAAGATTTAAAACATACAAATTCACAATATATTACCTTCTGAAGATGGTCAAGAATCACTGCCCTCTCATATGTAAGTCCACTTGGAGTAATGACAGGATCACGAAAAGTATCAAGAGTGATTCTACAGCATAGGTAATCGGGCACCTAACATATTAAAACAAACCAGTCCACATGATATAAATTAAAAACAATTTTGAGGGGCTAAAAAGGCTTTCTGCCTGTTTGGCCATACTGCAGAAGCAAAAAAAAAAAAAAAAAAACTATTTTTATTTTATTTTATGTGTTTTTAGCCAACACAAAAATCACTTTTAAATGAAAGAAAAATCTATTCTTCTGCTATAGCAGAAAGGCAATGAATTGGAGATTCTCTTGTAAAGCAAATTAGAAGCAGAAATTAACATTATTTAAAAAAAAAAAAAAAGCAACTAAAAGAAAAAAATGACAAATATTGTCCCAAATATTAATAACACTGCTTAAATCTCTTGTCGAAGGTTTGGTCAAATGCTACACTGCTCTGTAACAGCTCTTTTTAAAATATAATTCTCAAAAGAGTCAATATTTTGCAACATGACCAAACAGGCCCTTGATAAAGATATAATCAGAAACCAGCCACGTACTCACCTCAGTCGGCATGTCAGCCTCTGCGGCTTTAATGAATACTCTTCCTAAAGCCTCTAGTTGTTTTGAGTGCAAACTAGTAGCTTCATCTATAAATCCTTCCATTTGGGAGACATCGAGAAAATGCTTTTCCATTAGAGCAGACTCACAAGCTTCTCTGAGACACAAATACATTTTTTATAAAGCAGCTGATAATAACTTGACAAGATAATTATCATTCACCAACCAATAAATAAATGACAATTGGATAATCTGAGGCATTAACACATAATTTAAGGAGCAGCTAATGACATATTTGATATGGAAAAGCATTGATGAATGATCCTTAGCTAATAGGTCTGACCATCACCAGAAAAACATACTTCAAGCTCTGCAATTCCCATGATCTCTTGGTAGACGAATGTTCCCACTCTAGGTATTTTGCTTTTGCGACCTCCTGCCAGATCTCCTCTACCATATAGCCATTAGGATTGGCACCCCTCCCGAGATCCAAAGCCTATTAAATGAGTTCATAATCAATATAAGAATATCCATGTTCAAAAGAAAAAGAACACAATTGATATCTCAGAAACAATGTAGCAGCAGTAAAATTATATCTGATAGTTGTGACATCATGATCAATATAAGCAAGCTCCCCTTAAAATCCCAGAAGTAAGGCAATATGCTTACACAATCTATATATTATTTGTCATCATTGATGGTACTATCGTCAAAAACTGACCAACATAAATAAACAAAAGGAAAGGAAAGGAAATTAAACATAATAAGAAGAAAAGAAAGGAAAACATATAGGAAATTACCATGCTAGCTAAACACAAGTCTCCATACAGATATTCTTTTTATCTTGTCTCCATAAAAATTTTCCTGGATAAATTGCCCTAGGCAAATAGCTGGCCAGGTAAGTGTACCACTTCCATTATGCTTTGAAACACATCTGAAATGTCACCGCTTCCAGATAAATTGAAATAAGCACTTTATTCTTTGATCCCAGAAAAGCTGCTCTCTGCCTGGAGATTTTTCAATGTCCCTCCTTTGATTCATTGATTCATCAGCTACTGAGATGGTCTTCATCTCTCAGTTTACGTCCATCCATTGTTTTTTCTCTTATTTGACTGCTTAAACTTCTCTTTCTCCATCTCTGTCATTCATTTTTCTTTCTATCACTACTCATCACTTGTTCCATATTTTCTGTATTCACCTGTTCAGTTCTCTAGACACTAGGCTTAAAAATCAACATCATAATTTTCTGCTCCTTTATCTTCCTAATTGCTGGTTGCATTGCCACTTCACTTACTTTTTTGCCTTTGTATGATGGTTACTGTTTATATTATAGATCCATTTCAAATACGCAGAAGATGACCCAGCAGACAAATTAGTCAAGAAATGGACTTCTAAACTTTATAGTTGAGTTGCAACCTTTATGTTCCTTTTGGCCGAGATTATCAAGCCATAACTTACAATGTATATTATGAGCCTTTCATGTATATTATATTGTTAACAACCAACCTCATTATTTTCTAGAACTCCTAAATTCTACAATATGATTATGTGCAGTCTCTGCCATTTAAGGTGATATTCTGACTTGCCACAATCCTCATGACAAGAAGTTCTTGTGTCATTGTGCGCACTCATGATGCACTTCCCAATTTGTTATTGGGGTAATGGGAATTGACATTTTACTGTTGATTAGACAATTTCAAATTTGGGTCCCACCATGCAGTATTTGTCAAACTAACAGCATGTTCCTAGTTCCTATTGGTCCAATGCACAAATTGAATGGTGCACCATATGCATACAAGAATCCATCCTCCATCATACACCCTGACCATTTTCATTTATCACAGATTCACATGTATTAACTACATCATAAAGAGTGGTCCAGACTACAGATAAGTCACTTGGAGCTAAATAAAGGAATCCATATGCTGTATTAAACAATTTATAATCATGAAAAGTGCACATTTCACCTGTTTTCAGAAACGTATCCAAATTTTATTCAAACTGATGCCAAACAGAAACTAGTCATAATTTGTAAACCACCACTAATCTAACTCCCCTCCCCCCCTCCCCTTCCCATTCATTTTGTCAAATTGAACATCCAGCAAAGGAACAGCTGAAAAAAATGATAGAACAGATTGAGTTTTACCATTGCCTTCAGCACATAATACCAAATTCTGAAAAAAGAGGAATGTAAGGTAATGTGGTAAGCCCTTCCCTTTATTGCAAGCTCTAGTAAAGAGGTAGGTAAGGCAATGCTCTCTCCTTTGATTAGAGGACAGGGGAAAGGTAGGGATCATATTCCTCTTCCTTACAAATAGGTGGGATTCTTTTGGAAAAAGAAATTTCACTAAAGAGAGAAAAGAGAAAGCACAAACTACAGCGAAGGACAATATATCCTCTGAAACAGAAATCAAAAGGAAACCCAAAAACCAAAGAGGTTAAAGAATGCAATAAAGCTGGCCAATCTCTTTGCATATCAAAAATAGAAACTCCCTTGAAACAACCATGAGCTGAGCACCAGCCATAAATATAATCCTATCCCATAACATATCAAGAGGTAAAGAGATGCCCTAAAGACCCATGGATTTTGTGCAACCAAATACATTAGACGACACCAAATACACAAGATGACTGCAAAAACCACAACCACAATTTTGCCCTCCTTGTTCTTACCAAAACTTTTAAAATACATGAGAAACTACTCCAAAGTAAAAGGACACACCCAAAATTCACCCAGAACCCCAAAATATTGTTCCAAAGTATAGTAGCCACAAGACAATGTTAAAATAAATGTTCCATTCTTTTCAAACTAGATTTGCACATAACACACATCAGGAGAAAGAGCTACATATGTCAGTTGTAATAATCCTATTAAGTACCATTGTCCAACAAACGACACCACCTCAGAAGGATTTTAAGATTTGCAGATGGGCTTGTCCAAGAAACCTCTCCGAGGAGGAGTAAGGGATTGGAAATAGGGCTTATAAGAAAAAAAACAAAGCCATGTCCATCTCCACCACATGTCCGAGACTTGTATTAGACAAAGCGCGACACTTTGAATTGTACCTGGATGCTCAAATTTTAGTGTCTGTCAGTGGCCATGCTTCTTAGATTAGAAGTAATTTGAGAAAATTTAAGTAAAAGCATAAGGGGTCGGAGCTCAGTGCTCTGATCATCATTCTTGTTCCTAACAATATGAAAATTCTAAAGGGGGGCTAGAATCCTGAATAGATTAAGAAATTTGTATGGATAAATTTGGTAAAGAAGAAAGACAACTAGGTGGGAAGGAATACTGAAAGTAGATGGACAAATTACAACAATATAAAAACACGCCCATTTACCCTTCCAAACTCCCTAATCTAAGGATTATAAATTTCTTGCAAATTGGAAACGATTGGTTAGAATGAGGAACCATCCTTCTCATTTTTTAGGGGAAAAAAATTAGGACAAGATTTTATTATGTTCTTGAATCCGATTTCTTTCTTTGTCAGAGATACATCTTTATGAGGTCCATAACACCTCATTGTCACACTGAAACACAGCAACCAAGACCAGAAGCATCCAGTAAAAATCCTGAAATGTTCTCATTTTCAGGACCTCTTGTTCCATGCGGAACCACACAAGATGTCCCCTCAGTAGGATATGAAATTCAGATATGAAATTGGCCTAACATTCATCAGAGAGAAGTTAAACATCCTAATTGTTCTGAGAGCTTTTTTGATAGTTGTTGTTCAGAAAACTTGAAAGCAGGTTAAAATTTTACAGTTTTCTTTAATCAATGGAAAGTCATAAAAGTTTTGGGAGATAGGAAGAGAAAGAAATATATCTAGAACTATTTCAACC
Organism: Ceratonia siliqua; assembly: GCA_034509205.1. Lineage (NCBI taxonomy): Eukaryota > Viridiplantae > Streptophyta > Magnoliopsida > Fabales > Fabaceae > Ceratonia > Ceratonia siliqua. The sequence continues at coordinate 7,934 of JASKGM010005236.1, forward strand.
CAAAAACTTAGGCTGTTAGGAGAAGGCCTATGAGTTTTATTATTAACTTCCTGTATATGCTTAGGATTAGTTTCTATTAAGCCCTGTAATATATCGGCCCATTGGCTCATTCTTTCCTGTATATATATTAAGCTCTAGTACGTGACTAGACTCACTTACACATATTCCCACATTTGGATTTCTCTCTATCTCTCTCTATCTCTCTACTTTTCACATGGTATCAGAGCCTAGGGAGAGAAAAAACCTAAAGTTTTATGTGTGTGAGCATCCGTGATGGTAAAATACTCCGCCGTCACGTCTATCCAATCTGGTTGATTTCCTTCCCGGTGTCGGTTGCCGTTTTTGGTCATACCACCGTGTTTGGAGAGCTCTCGCTGGCATAACCCTTGAACAATGCCGTCCAACTCCGGCCCACGCACCGCCAAGTGCCGTCTGAGTGTCCGCCGTCCAGCGAAACCTTGAAACACCGATCCCCCTTTTTCTGGTGTGTATCTGACGACACTGCCACAGCCAACAACCTCAGACACCGCAGATTGGCTTATCCTCGGAAGCTCATCGCCGGAAGACACCGCACGCGCCGCCGTGCCTAGTCTCTTGTTGTCCAGATCGCTCCAATTTCCATTTTTGCACATCTTTCAGGCTTCTTTAGCTCTCTATAGCCATATTTCAGGTCTATTAGGGCTGCCTTCCATCCAAATCAAGTCGAGTTCTACTTCTTCAGTCACTTCGGTCAACAAATTGGGTAACTTCACTCCTGTTTTCACTTATTCTCCTGTTATCACTACTGAAAAACTTTTTGGGAGTACCAATTATATGTCTTGGGCTGCTTCTATTGAATTATGGTTTATGGGACAAGGGGTTGAAGATCACTTAACCACTAAGCTTGATACTATACCTAACTTTGAGAGAGTTGCCTGGAAGAAAACCGATGTCCTTTTATATAATTTAATGTGGCAATCTATTGAGCCTAAACTTTATCCCATTTATAAGGCATATAGAAATTGTCACCAGTTGTGGGATAAAGCCAAAACCTTTTACACAAATGATATTCAACGTTTCTATACGGTTATTTCTAACATTGTTTCCTTGAAGCAACAGGATATGGATATGTCTGACTTTATTGGCAGGCTTGAATCTCTGAAGTAAGAACTTAATTCCTTTATGCCTGTTGCTGATACTGTTGAGAAACAACTAGAGCAACGCAAGCAGTTCTTTATGGTGCTGGGATTGACTGCCATTCGCCCAGACCTGGCTCCTATTCGTGATCAAGTTTTGGCTAGTCCTACTATACCCTCTCTAGAAGATGTCTTTGCTCGGTTACTTCGTTTTTCTTCTACGGTCACAGTATCCACCAGTTCTTCTGTTCAACCTGTCGAATCCTCAGTATTGGCATCACAAGCCTACGCTAGGGGAGAACAAGGTGGACGATATAATTCTGCTCATAATAACTCTCAAAAGGGAAAGCCTAAATGTAATTATTGCCATAAGTGGGGGCATGTCAAGGAGCAATGTTATAAGTTGCATGGTCAACCACCTCGTACTGCCAATATTGGTCAGACTGCTAGTATTCAGGATTCATCTGATGGACAGTCCTCACCCATGTCAGGATAGTTTCTTATCTTGATTAGAGCTGACTATGACAACTATGTTCGCTATCTTGCAGCTCAACTGTCATCCATATCTGTTGCCTCCGTTGCTCATACTGGTAATTTTGTTGCATGCATTGCTCAGTCTCCTACCCTCGGACCCTGGGTTCTAGACTCTGGTGCCTCTGATCACATCTCTGGTAACCATCGTCTTTTATCTCATATTACTAGTTCTGGTAGTATTCCTTCTGTTACCCTTGCAAATGGTTCCAAAACGTTTACTAAAGGCATTGGGCAAGCCCAACCAACTCCTTCCATGCCTCTAGACTCTGTTTTTTACGTTCCTGGCTGTCCTTTTATTCTTATTTCTATCAGTCGATTAACTCGTACCCTTAATTGTTCCATTACTTTTGCTGATAATTCTGTTCTTGTGCAAGACCGGGGTACAAGACAGATGATTGGCGTAGGGCATGAGTCCCAGGGGCTCTATCACCTCACTTTGCCCCCATCTCCAGTTGCCTGCACCTCCATTGAGTCACCTGCCATACTTCACAGCCGTTTGGGACATCCTAGCCTCTCTAAACTCCGCCGGATAGTTCCACATCTTTCGAGTCTGTCTAATATAGATTGTGAGTCGTGTCAATTTGGAAAACAGTCTCACACTTCATTTCTAAAACGTGTCAATAATCGGGCTTCCTCCCTTTTGAACTTGTTCATTCTGACGTTTGGGGTCCTAGTCGTGTCACTTTTGGGTTTTTAGTATTTTGTTACTTTCATTGATGACTACTCTCGTTGTACTTAGTTTTTTTTAATGAAAGCTCGTTCTGATTTGTTTGAAATCTATAAGGAATTTTGTGCTGAAATCAAAAATCAATTTAATACCTCTATTCGTGTTTTGCGTAGTGATAATACTCGTGAATATTTTTCTGTTCCTTTCAATACATTTATGTCTTCACAGGATATTCTTCATCAGTCCTCTTTTGCTCATACCCCTCAACAAAATGAGGTGACTGAAGTAAAAATCGATATCTTATTGAAAATGCTCGCACTCTCTTACTTCATCATCACATTCCTTTTCATTTTTGGGCTGATGCTGTTCTTACTGCATGTTTTCTAATTAACCGCATGCATTCTTTAGTGTTGCAGCATGAAATTCCTCACTCTATTTGATTCCCAACTCAACAGCTTTATGTTCTCCCACCTCGTATCTTTGGCTACACTTGTTTTGTTCATAATTTACAGCCTGGACAAGACAAATTTTCTCCTTAGTCCATCAAGTGCATCTTTCTTGATTATTCTTGTCTTCAGAAAGGATATCAGTGTTATTCTCTTGATGCTCAGCGTTATTTCCTCACCGCCGATGTGACTTTCTTTGAGTCTTTGTCTTTCTTTTCTCCATCTACTGTCGAGCATCCTGATATTTTTGATGTCCTTCTTGTTTCTTATCTTGGACTTCCTCTTGTTTCTACTGAGTCCACTCCATCTTTAGTATGTGATCGTCCCCTTCAATTATACCACCGTCGTCTGCCACCTCCTTCTCCTACAGGCACTGTTGATCCTCCCTATGATTCACCCCCTACATCGGCTTCTCCACCTACCACGGACCTGCCACTTATGCCTCTTCGGCAAAATACTCGTTTTACTCGGAATCCTCATCCTATATATATTTTTCTGGCTTATCATCGTTTGTCCTCACCCTATTCTACACCCTATTCTACCTTTGTCTCCTCTTCATCCACTATTTCCATTTCTAAAACTATTCACAAGGCTCTTTCAGATTTCGGGTAGTGTCAGGCCATGGTTGATGAGATAACTGCTTTACATTATAATGGCACTTGGGATTTAGTCCCCTTACCATATAGTAAATTTCCTGTTGGTTGCTGGTGGGTTTATGCTTTAAGGTTGGTCCTGATGGACAAGTTGATCATCTGAAGGCCCGTTTGGTTGCCAAAGGCTATACTCAAATTTATGGGCTTGATTACAGTGACATTTTTTCTCCTGTAGCTAAAATGGCCTCTATTCGCTTGTTCCTCTCTCTAGCTACCATACGTCACTGGCCTCTTTATCAACTTGACATCAAGAACGCTTTTCTACATGACGAACTTCAGGAGGAAGTTTATATGGAGCAACCATCTGGCTTTGTTGCTAAGGGAGAGTCTACTCTTGTGTGTAGGCTTTGCCGCTCCTATGGGTTGAAACAGTCCCACGTGCTAGATTTGGGAGATTTAGTACTGTTGTTCAGAAGTTTTGCATGTTCTGCAGTGAGGCTGATCATTCTGTTTTTTATTGCCATTGATCAGCTGGTAAGTGTATTTATTTGGTGGTGTATGTAGATAATATAGTCATCACCGGAGATGATCAAGATGCATTGCTCATTTGAAGTCTCATCTATTTCAGAATTTTCAGACTAAGGATTTGGGTCGCCTCAAGTATTTTCTTGGT
>JASKGM010005257.1:0-11958 GCA_034509205.1 Ceratonia siliqua
AAAATATAGATTCTACTTTAATTAGAATTTCTCATTTTACTTCTCCTTCTACTTCAAGAAGAAGCAGATACGAACAGTTCAAAAAATTACAGAAGTCATTATTTTTAAATTTTTAACTTTTCATTTCTCCTTAAAGGAGAAACGAACAGCCCCTTAGTGATGTGTTATTTTTCAGAGTTTACATGACTTTTTTTGTTGTTCAGGTTAATAATGAATGTTAAATAATGGATGAAAAGTTAACTAGGAGACCAAAACTTCAACTTTTATCAAACTAGAGGACCAAATTGTTCAGACTGAAATTAGAGGGATAAAAATTGTAACTTTGACAAATTAGGAGGACAAAAACTGCAATTAAGCCATAATTATCGCTTAATACTATAAATATAAGAGGGTGAGATAAGCCATAAAAAAAATTTAAAGGCATTTGATTTTATGATGTAAAGTTCTATGTAGAGTTGTCAGTGTAAAGCTAGAGAAACACAACCCAACCCATCCGTAGGTGGGATATGAGTTAGCTCACCAAAAATAAAAAAACTTTAAAAATTACATAGATGATGACTTATGAGTGTCTTTCTTTTGAACCCAAGTCCTAGGGCAGGTGCTTGTGCTTTCATAAGCTGGAATATGGATAGAATATCTAGGTGTAACAAATATAGTGATTGGAATGAATCTGAATAACCAGTCCTAATTTCAATTGTTTCATTTTCTACACCAAGATGTAGTTGCTGCATCAAGAAATGGAAACATAAATAAGAGAACAATTAACCCAAACTAGCGATAAAATCAGAGAAAGACAAAATCCCAAAGCAGAAAAAAGAAACCCCAAAACAAAACCAAAACCCCCAAAATAAAGAACCAAAATTCCCCAAAAATGAACCACAAAACAGAGAAACGAAACCCCTAATTAAAACCCCAAATCAGAGACAAAATTAGAGAAAGACAAACCCCAAAATAAAGGAACAAAAATCGCAATTGAAACCCCAAATCGTAGAAAACATAATCAAAAAATTAAACCCCATAATCAAGGAAACAAAACCCTAAATTGGAACCCTAATTAAAACCAAAATTAGAGACATAAACAATCATCAAAGTATCATATGGAAAACTAGAGAGCGAAAACCAAACCTGAAAAAGCTTTGATGGAGGTTTCTTCCTCAAAATGCGCAGCAGAGAATGGTGACGATGAGAATGAGAGATTTTGTGTGCTGGTGTGTAGTGGGCAGTGTCTTCAACGCTTCGTGGCAGACTTTGAGTGAGTGAGTTCTCATTTCTGTGAGTGAAGGGATTAGGGATTCAAGGGAGTGAGTCGAGTGATCGTCAGACCAAGTGATTGAGTGAGGGGAGTCTATAGAAATGGAGAATCACATATGCAAATATGCTATGGTGATAATAATAATATTTAAAAAAAAAAAGAGGCTGGATGGCTTGCTCTGACCCGCCAAACGGAGCGAGATAAGATGACTTGCCATTTTGGTGGGGTGAGAATATATCAACCCAACTTGCCCTATTTGCATGGCGGGACGGGCTAACCCAACCCAACCCAATTTGATAACTCTAATTCTATGGTCGCCAACTCATCACCATGTCCATGGTATACACCTTACTGTCTAAATGCAGCTAAGACAAACAACAATCACTTAAATAGGTTGAATTCAAGGGGGATCATTAACATAATATATGGCTCTTGACTCCTAAATTTTTTAATTTTCAAGTATTTTTTTTTCACGTGTTTACTTATACTGCATAATTAAGGAGAAATTTTCTAGCATTATACCGAAGTATTGAAAAATTGAATACTACTATCATAAGCATTTTGATATATTAGCAATTTCTTCCTAAATTTTAACAACTAACTTAATTATATGTAAAAATAAATTACGCAACAAAATATAAATGACAGTAGTACTGTACGATAGTACTAGAAATATTTTCATAATTAGGAATGTCTATTTTAAGAAAAAGATTGAATTCATTTTTATATAAAAAATTTAAGAATCATGTTAAAAGTTAGAGGAGTTATAAATGAAAAATGTCACACCACTTATTTCACATCTCTCCTCCACCACACTTTTTTACCATTGAATTAATATAAATAAATAGTAGTGATGATTATAAATAAAAAAATATCAAATGTGAAAAAAGTATAAAAAAATGTGTGAAATAATGTTACTATATGTCATTATTTATTACACAAGGTAGAATTTATAAATGAATTTAAATTAGGAAATTTTGTACTTTTTTAATCTTAATCTTTAGTTATTATTGTAATTTTTTTAATATATTAATTATAACGTATTATACTATAATATATTAAAATTTAGTTAAATTACACATACCGCTTAATTGAATCTTAAAGTTAACGATTTTAGTTAATATAGGCTAGTTATATAATTAAAATAATAATAAATAATAACTTTAATATATAAAATGACACAAATATCCTAAAAATAAATGAGATAAAATTTTTAATTAACTTTTATTTTTATATAAAATTTTATATTCATTTATTTTTAGGATATTTGTGTTATTTTACATAATAAATTTATAATTTTTTTATTTCTAACAAGATTTTTTAATTACATAACTAACTCATATTAATTAAAATCATTAATTTTAATACTTAATTAAACAGTATGGAATAATTTGACTCAATTGTGATAATTTAAGGTGCAATGTATTACAATTAATAAATTATAGAAAAAATTGTAACAACAATTAAAGATTATGGGAAAAAATACAAAATTCCATATGAATTATTAACTTAATATGATTCCAAACAAATAGCATAAATTGAATTATATGTAAGAAATTTTCATTCTTATTCAATTTTTCTCCGTATGGTTTGGGCTTTATTTGAATGGTTAGTTGGGTATTTCTGTTTAATCTTCCAATAATTCTAATTAAATGGCTTTAAAAATTTTAATTTTAAACTTTTGTCTTTTGAAATTTATTATTTTTGTGAATGATAATGAAGCATCAGTTTGGGTATTTATTTGTATTTGATGTCTCGTTGACACTTAAATTTTTACAAAATGACCAGGTATCATATACTTTTACTGTTTTACACATGGACTGGTACCTTGGCACAAAACGAAAATTTGCGTACACCATATGAAAATAGAGTGCTTCAATTGCCACCCATCAATAATTTTCACTTTATATTTTTTCGAATGTTTCAAATTATTTTATAATAATATTTCATAAATCATAATGTCATGAGAAATTTTTTTTTATAGAATACTATTTTAAAATATAATACTCTTTTTTTTATGAAATATAAAATTCATTAAAATAAAGCCCAATGGCAATTACAACAATTATAAAAATATCATATCTAATAATAACAATTGAACATATAATAATTTTTGGTTGAACTAAAGGACGAATACAAGATCTACTATTTTATAATCGGCAAGATGAAAAATCTCCACAATCATTATCGGTGCTGCAATAAGATAACCATGTATATCTACTTAATATATCATATCCAACAATTTTCATAATGGCATAAGATTCTTAGATCATGAGTAAGAAAGATTACAAAAAACTTGATTAAATGAAAAAACAAACTCCAACCAAAGTAGTTGGATTAAAAATATTTTCGGTCTATCAAGAAAGATAAATAAAAAAAGAAAGATCTTTCATATCTACCAAGAAAGGAATATTGAAAAATTGTCATAAGATATTCTTTAAATGATATATGTGGAGAATTTATTATATAAAAATAATAAAAGAACACTACAAGAAAAATTCAAATTATATTCCCTTGCAAATTTGCGAGAGAACCCTGATTCCCTCATAACTTTTGGGAAATTTTATATAGAGGGAAAAATAAAGCAAAAATTCCATGAAAATCAACAAGGGAAAATGCATTTGCCCATCATTCCCTTGCATAATCTCACTAAGACTGAGTGAAAGAAAGCACCAGTAAGGTTCATTTAAACCATAGGACACATAGCGGTTATGAGAAAATCGATGGGGTCGATTAAAAAGACAAAAAAAGAGTATAAATTTCTATAATATTAGATGGATTGGGTGGTTGACCAGTGGCTCAATAGGATCTCCTAGGTCAATCTTTGGAATGAGTTTTAACATGTTATCAATGTTTTATGTCCCAACTCTTTTGGGATGGTCAACCTGGTTAGATTGGTACCCTAGAGTAATATGTCTGGTCTTCCAGAAACCAGTGAGGTTGATTGGAAAGACAAGAAAGAATTATAAGTTTCTAAAATGTTGGACAGATTGGGTGGTTAACCCATAACCCAATAGGGTCTCTTGGGTTAATCTCTAGAATGAGTTTTAACATGTTATCAATGTTTTAAGTTTAAACTCTTCACAAATTGTCGACCCGATTGGACGGAGACCTTGAAGTAATGTGTCAAGTCTTCCCAAAAACCTGAAAAAGGGGTTGAACCGGTTTGAATCGACCAAAACCAAAGAAAATCGTTAAACTCGATTAAAGCTCAACACTTGAAGCGATTTTGGGAAAACTGATGTGGTCAATTACTAAGACAAGAAAGAAGTATAAATTTCTAGAATGTTTAACGGATTGGGGAGTTAAACCGTGACCTAACAAGGTCTCTCGGCTCAATCTCTGGAATGAGTTTCTACATTTTGTCAATGTTTAAAGTCCCAACTATTCACAAACGGTTGCCCGATTGGACCGAGACCCTAGAGTAATATGTCTGGGTCTTTCCAAAATCCCGACGAAGGGGTTGAATCAACTTGATTGGTCAAAACGAAAGAAAACCGTAAGCCTAATTAAAACCCAAGACTTGGAGCAACTTTGGGAGAACCTATTAACTCGTAACCCAACAGTCTCTCTAGTTTCAATGTTTGGATCAAGTTTTAATATATAAAAATTATTATTATACTCATTCTGTTTCAAATTATCTATTGTTTTAGGAGTTTTATTTTATTTAAATTATCTATCATTTTACATTATTAATGAAGTATTAATTGTCATTTTTTCAACATTACTCTTATTTATTGTTATCTTCAATATAATAGTAATGTAATGTTCCCTTCCTTAGGAAATGTAGTATCAAATTATTGAGCTAGAGTAAAGTATTGTTTTTTTTTATAAAAAAATTAAGTAAGTTGTTTATGGTGTGGAAAGGTGGCAGTAAAATTATCTTTTAGAGGGACCATTAAATTTTTTTTAATATTCTAATACACATTTCTTAAACTCATATAAAAAAAAAAGAAAAAAGAAGAAAGAAGAAGACAAACAACAAAGCAAATGTGTCCTTCTCTGGATGGGGTTTAGGAGATACGTCTCCCATTTATGTGATTTATTGCTACCTTCACTTTCTAGCTAACAAAAAAGAAAACTCCAGAAGATTGGTGTCTCTCGTTCCTCAGCATTTCAGCTAGTGGGTGTGCCAAGTGTTACTCGGTCTTGTTCTGCTCCTAGTTGCTTTATTTTCATCCAAATTTTTCTACTACTTTTGCTACTTTGCTACACAATTTTTCTTCTGTGTTTTGCTCATTTTCTACTGTGTTTTTGCTACATTGGTTGCTGGTTTTCTGCTCTATCTTTGCTGCTGTACTACTATTCATTTTTTGTTGTGTTGGCTGCATTTTTTTGCTCTGTTTTGCTGTTTTGGTTGCTCAGCTGTTCCAGCCTTGCTCTTGCTTTCTGCTGCTCTATTTTTCATCTGTGGTTCTGATATTTTGTGGGTTCAGTTTGGGGGTTATATATCCTTATATTTTGGACCAATTTAGCTACGTTTTTTGCCCCAAACAATCGTGATTCTTCTCATTCCTCTGTTTCTCGGTTGACTTCAGTATTTTTGGGTAAGCAAGCTTAAATGGCATATTTTCAGTAGATTATTCAAATCTGTTGCAAGCAAGACAAGGTCCTCTTACGATTTTCTTCTTCTCCTTTCTATTTGAATATTTTCACTCTCTTTTCATATTGCTTTTCTCTCTGTGACAACAGTTTTGTGTGATAAGTGGGGAGCTGAATTTTGAGACTCTATATTGAAGCTTAAAGCTACCATTAGGTAATTCCATTAACCTTAACCAAAACTTTGGACAGTCAAAAAATTATAGAGAAAATAGACCTTTGAAATTTTAGTTAGCAATAAAATAATTAAGAGTTTTAAATCCTTGAATTTTATGATCTTTGCAACAAAGGTTAGAAGAGGGAGAAATATTTCTAGAGTTTCAAGTAAGGAGTTGGCTTCAAGAAGGGATATCTAAAGTGGAAGAAAACTTGTACTAGTAAGAGGAAAGTACTAAACCTTTAATAGGTGAGTGGAACTCCCCACTTTAAATGTTGATTTTCTTTCCATTATTAGAACATATTGGATATATAAAAATTTGTGTTTAGAGGTTTGAGATGAAAATGCCATTTTATTTAATTCTTTAACTTGTAACAACAATTTTTGATTTCATCAATTATATGAAGTGATTGAGCATTATTTAAACTTTTATCTTACCTTGTATTGAAATATATGCACACTGAAAGGTGCCTTAATTTTGTGACTATATGTTGGTTAGAAGTTATCTTCTTTAATTATGTTAATTTCCAGCATTTTTGTTTCTAAGACAGTATTATAAATACTATGAGCCATGGAATTATAAATTTTTAGTGGATCCTTTAGCTACTTCCATAGAAAAACCCTAGGTGCACCTAGCTTATTTGGATATCCATGGATCATGTTATGGCATATTACTATCCGTGAACTTGGCTTTGGATATGAAATATTTGTTATTTGATATCTGTACCTGACAGGGAACTCTACTCCAAATGAAATATCTGTTGTCTGTATCTGTTTCTGTTAGAGTTTCTTTTGTGAAGAAGCAGTGGATTTATCATATTAACTGATTTTTTTTTTTATGAATATAGGTTGATGCTAGTAAAAGGTGATTTATTCTATTGACTATAACATGTTATTTGGCTTAACAGTGACGTGGTCTTTGAAAAAGTTTGAGATTCTATCAATTGTAAATAATATCTATACATCTCAAGGCTATATATATTTTGAATTTTCTTTGTTAATAAACTAGTAAATTAATGGGATTGTTTCTACTCACTGGGTCTATGGACTCATTCTCTTATTATATATATATTTTTTTTCAGATAGCATTTCAGCTCCTTCACAATCGGATCATCTAGCATCCTAGAACCTACCATTGAAATCTGGTGGGTTATTTCCAGAAGAGACAATGGAGCAACCTATGGATGTAATGTGGACAGATAGTAGGTTTTGCATGTGTATGATAATTGTAGTGGACCCTGCCAGGGCCCAGCAGCCAAGGCCCAATTACCGGAGCTCGCTAGGGACCAGTCAAGCTCCAACCAGCCTATAAATACACCACTCAGGTATGACTAGAGACACTTTTTTCTACACAGCTCGGACAATACTAACTTTGGCATCGGAGTGCAATACTCGCGCCCGAGTCCCCTTGTTTACTTGTCAACAGGACCCGACCTCACTTCCAGACCGACCCAACCATAAGGACCCGACCACACTTCCAGACCGACCCGTCCACGACCCGGCCTCAGGACCGAGACGTTCATAACCCGAACACAAGCAACGACAATAATATTGTGAATGCATCTTCCAGAGCAAGTTATTTTATAAGTGAATAGCATAGGAACTAGATATTTGCAATGTAAGTGGCCATTGAGGCCTTTATGTGTTAGAGTGGGGTTGTCCACTTTTGTTTGTATTGTTGTACTCTTGGAAATACTCAGTTTTCAGAAAAAATTCTGGCTAATTTTTTGCATGAAAAATCTTTGAACTTCGGTTATTAAATGATATTCTTTTGGTTATTATTACTTATTACTGTTTGCTCAAATGTTTGTCGGGCTTGTGGAAACTACTTTGTAGTAGTTCTTATGTTGATCATGTGCCTGAGTTGGTCGTCACAAGTAACATGAGTTTAAATTGACTTTAATAAGAATAATTTAGTCAAGTATAACTATTTTTTGTTAAAATTGAGATTATTTAATAAATTTTATAATTCTTGTGTCATTACCTTAAATAACAAATAATTTAAAACGGATGAAGTAATTTTCAATACATCTTAATTTATAATTTTTGATACTTTTAATTAAATTTAGTATCATATTAAATATACATTTTATTTTTTTAATAAATATAAATTAAATTATAACTAATAATTATCACAAATACCCATATAAATAATTCACTTAAATAACTTTCCCATTTATTCTCCCTTTAAAATTTCCCTTTCCCATTTATTTTCAGATTTCACTTGCCCTTTTTCTCCATTTCCTTCTTCCTCATCCACTCCTCCTTTGAGCCATACTCGGCTAGCAGCAGCGAAGCGGCGCCAGCACACCCAGACAACCACCACAACATCATCAACGGAGGTTCATCGCGAACCGGCCAGCGTCACCATAGCAGTGCCGTCGTCAACCCTTCTGCTATTTTCGCGGGTAAGAATCATCATTCCCGCCCCCACCCCTAATTGCCCTTTCCTCCTTTCCATCGTCAACTCGCCCTTTTTCCCTTTCCCCTTTCCCCTTTCCTTTCTTTACCCTTTCTCCGTGCTTGTGGGCATTGCATTCTGTCTTCAGGTTCTCTCTCAATCTCGTCCCCTTTTTTCATTTTGTTGTTATTATTGTATTTTTTTGCTAACATTACGTAGGAATTTGGATTTCTAAGGTTAAGAGTTGAAATATTGGAGGTGTAATATCTGCAGACTTATTGTTGTTCCACATGGATTTTTTCTATGCTTGTTTTTGAAAATTCACTATGATTGTGAGATGGAAAAGGCCACAAACTTATTCCTTTCTCTATGCTTGCATGTTCTATTTCTCAAACACCCAAATCTCTCAATAAGGAGTTGTTTAAGATTTCCTTTTTTTTTTATAAAACTTGGTTAATTCTATGCTCCTTTGAGGTTGACCCTTTTGATTCTACGTGAGTGGCCAGTTCATGGTCTGTTTTCTAGGGAGTTTCTGTATGAATTTGCAAAGTGATTGGAGTGCTCCTTTGAGCTAATGTTCTTTCCTTTTTCTCTTATGAATTAAGCTATTAATGCTTACCTTTTAATAAGTTCGTGACCTCAGATTGGCTTCCTTTGAATACAGATTCATAGCACCAGTTGGATTTAAAAATCTATTCCAAATTAATCTCTGTTTTGTCTCTAAGTGGGAAGACCAGGAACAAGACGTCATTAATTACAAGTTTAGAGATATACACCTTTATGAGGTTGTCTTTCGAATCTTCAAAAGTCTGTCAGTGGATGAGGCAAAGTGCTATACCTTACACTTGAAAAACGAAATATATAGATTCATTGTAAAAAGAGATACCAAACAGTATGGGAATGGAGATAAACAGGATCATCAATAGTAGCTGGACAATCAAGGCTTCAAGGATTTCTTGTTTCTTGTCTCCCTTCTTATCATTAAAAGTGCCTTGCTTGAAGATACATTCAGCTCAGCTGGTTTCTTAGTTTTTGGATTTAACACTCATAATTCTTGCTTAATTTACAAAATAATCCAGGATTGAAATGCAAAAGTACTTAGAAACCATTTTGCCCAATTGCACATGTGCATAACCCATATCTCAAAATGAAACCCAACTCATTTATTATAAGTTTATTATCAATTGATCATATTAGATATAGACAAAAATAGTTATATTTTAAGTTATAACTGCTAAATGATTGGGACAAAGATAATTTATCTTCATCACAGAGACCCTAACCTGTTTTCTTGCCATGAGAACATAACAAGAAGAATACATAGTGTTAACATATCATTTGGTTTCTCTGAAGAATTTATAAATTTTAAGTTAATTTAGCCTAGCTCATTCCATATACTGTTATTGATGTAGTGGAGAAGGGTGCAGGGGGTTGGGAATTCTTCTGACATTCTTTTCTTACATATATTTGCTATGGCTGAAACTGCTAAGAATGTTAAAAAAAAATTAATGCATGTATCTTACTTTTGGGATAGGATCTTCCAATTTGGTAAAGTAAGAGCTGTAACTAATATTCTCTTTCTGCTTTAATTAATCTCTCCATGCATTGTATTATATATTATTATATAGATTTTGTGTGCTTCTCTTGCTCAGGCAACCAAGATTCATTGTATTATATGCATTGCAAGTTAGGTGGTTTGCAAAGGTTGCTTCTAAGAAAAAGCTATGGCCAGCTAGCCTAGGGTTGAGACTATTTATTAAAGATAAAGTACAACACATTATGATACTTATTCGGATAAAACATTAATTTTCCTCGTTTTCTTAATGTTTGGGAATTAATGAAAAAAAAATTCTAATTCAAAGTAAACAATCTCTTTGATCAGTGTGAATTAGGCTTGTGCATGCATATAAGGTAGTTTTAATTTGTTTGAGATATTGCTATATACATATATAGATATCAACAATCAAAAGTCTCTTTTTGAATAGATAATTGATTAATTGTGCTTATCCAATTCTAAGATATTCCCAAAACGATACAATTTTCTTGAGTTTCATGATAACTTAATAGAAACAAAAGTCTTGCAAGTACTTGGATATTAGTTGTATGCTCTTTGTCTCTTTTCATGATGGACTACACCATTGCAATTGAAATTCAATTCCAAAAACAGAATTATATTATGTCTACCCACATGTATAAATAGGCAAAGACCAGCAGATCTAGATCAGATATTGTAAAACGCGAATTTCTTGTAGTGTTTATGGCAACTGCAATCAAGCAAGGTTAAATCTTTTTGTGGGATTGAAGGCTATATGATGGATTTGAAGATCTTTTTTTTATAGAAAAAGAATTTATTATAGGAAGAGAAAAGAATACATCAATAGAGGAGGATTTGAAGAGCTATTAATCGGTGAAAGATGTGTTAGAGATTCAAAATAAGTGAAAGATGTGTTAGTGATTCAGAAGTTGCTGAGAGATCGTAAAAGTTTTCGACATAAACTATATCTTTTCCTTCTTTAGTATAGGTGACTAAAGTGTGTCCTATGGGGGAGTTCTGATTAATTCATAATTAAGTATTATATTATGCTACTTCATAGTTTCAGGAATAGGTAACAAGCTCAGGTGTTGATGTTTACTCTATGTATATATTTGATGAGAGATTGGTCAAGCTGCTCAAGACTTAATTGATCTGGTTGGAAGCATTCTTTGCTTGAAGTGCCGACAATACTGTTTCAATTTTTATGAGCTAATCAGTCAACTATCAGGTTATTTACTAGTTCATAATTATAGGCTGTCATCTTAGTGCTTCCATGTAAATATTTCTGAAGACTTAATTGATGTGGTTGGAAATATTCCTTGCTTGAAGTGCTCCTTAATAAGTTTCAGATCATAAGAAAACATTTACTTAATAATTTGTCATGCAGAAGGATGAACATGTCGCATGTATTTAATGATTACTTGTAAAACTACTTTACTGATATATTTTCTTTTAAGTTGTTTTTTGGTAAATAAATATGATGCCTATATTTAGGGACTGTTGCAGATCATTTCTTTTGGCTTTTTCTTCTTTTCCTTGTTTCATTTAGATGACTAAACTATGCATTTCTTAAGGTGGAATTAATCTAATTCACTCAGAATCAAGTATTACATTTTGCTACTTATAATTTCAGCATGGGTAACCAGCCCAGGTGCTGATGTTGATGCACATATATTTGATAACAAATTGGTGAGGTTTGATATAAAACTGATGTGGTCGGGAGCATTTGCTTGAAGTGTTCATATTACTAGTTCAACTTTATGAGTTAGTCAGAAAACTCTGCCTCTAGCAAGTTGCAGGAGAAAGGAAATTTTTTATTGCCAAATGCATGATAAAGGAAAGTAATTATCTTATGTAACCACCAATTCATGTATGACTCAATTTCTTTTCTTTTAGGGTTTTGTAACTTCATTTTTGCTTTTATGAAGAAAAGTAGAAACTCAATTCGAAAATTATTGAACATATTCTTCGTCCTTATCAATCATTGACCAGTATTAAGCTTCAAAAGAAGGAAG
>JASKGM010005278.1:0-11958 GCA_034509205.1 Ceratonia siliqua
CATGTATTTATAAAGCCACTAGTTTATGTGAATTCGGACATTTGAATATGTTAGCATCAATCCATAACTCTGAAACCTAATCCCCGTAATGACCATACCCGTATAGTTCACATCCTAAAGAAACAGATCTATTATGCCAGAATCAATATCCTCAGAGCACCAGTTTTAATATGTTTAAAACAAACATAACGACAACACATTCAAAGCAGATCATTAAAAGCTTCAGAACTATCAAAACATGAATATTAAGGCCAATTGTAACTCTTCAACCTAAATCAACTCAGACTAAATGTGACTTTAAACCATGCGAACAATCTCAGTAAAAATGGACCGAGATCCTCTTACAATGCTTCAAAAGGAGTTCCAAAGCTTTCTCGTGTGAGTTTGGTGTGCTTCGTCTTCAATTTTCAGATTCCAGTTTCGTAATCTCTCACTCTCGGCTCTCGAATCCTCTATTTCAGCTTCAATTTCTCGAACCCTCTTTTTCGTCAATCACCCATAATCTCAGAATTTCATTCTCTACGGCCAGACTCCTCCTCTACATTCTCAGTGGAAATTGCTCTCCTCTATCACCCAGAAATTCACTGCCCCCTTTTGGTCTCCTTGGCGTCCTCTTTATAGCCCAGAAATTGAATCAATCTCCCCTTCAAATTTGCTAGAAATTGCCCAGAAAATGCTCCCAGGAATCCACTCTTTTCCCTTGATTCATTCCCCCAATCTCGGTTTTCTTCCCCTTTGTTCTTCCCGAGAACTCTCCTCCTTCAGAACCCAGAAATTCCCCTAAATTCTCGAGGCTATCTCATTTCTTCTTCTCAGTTTTTCGTTGATTTCCTTTTCTGAAATCGCTCTTCGTTCGCTCCATCGGCTTCAGATTTTTTGCCCCCGTCTTTCCTTCTGGATCGTCCTCTCTGTGCGCCTTATAACTGTGAAGGGGGATAAAATCCCTTGATTCTAGCTGGAGAATCAAACCCAGGACACCAGCGCAGAACCGAGAAATGTGCAAAGATGGAAGGGTTATGGTAGAAAAAAGAGGAAAAGAGGGGGGACCAGCAAGAGGCACGGGGAGAAGATACTGGAATTAGGGAATTAGGGATTGATCGGGTTTCAAGGGGAAAAAATAGGGGACCCGGTTGGTGCAGTTCTAAACCGGGTTAAATCCATTAAGTAGGATATTGGGCTCCGGTTTTGGTTGGGCTGAGGGTGCTTTGGGCTTTTTTTTTTGTTTTTGTTCTCTTTTTTTTTGTCTGGTTTTTTTAAATTTTTTTAATTAATATTAATTTTTTAATTATTTAATTTTTTTAAAAATTTTATTTTTGACTGGACAAAATGAGGTGTTCACAATTATCCAACAAACTATAAGGATTAGGCAATTATTGTAGGCTTTATGTATTGAAAAATCATAACAATTGAAGGCATTGCTTTTACTTTTGTATAATATTATTAAGACACAAACTATATCAGCTAACAATGAAGTTTCAAGCTATCAAACTCTGCATAACCAATAACATTTATATAGGGAGAAAACAACATTCAAATTACCGCGGTGCCATAAACAAAGATATAAAAGTTCTACTTCATAACATTATAAATAAAGGATGATACAAGAGCTTAGTGGTGTGGCTTTTGCTTCAGTCCTTGGTTCTACCAGCTATACCTTTGCTTTAACCTTAAATTTCATCAATATAAAGTTAAGGTCTAAGTCACTTTTCTTCTTTAGCTTGAAATTGATTAAATAGTTAAAGATGAATGCTTGATACTGCTAAATCAAATTCATTTACCTCCAGGTATATAAAAAATGATGGTTTGCAGCTGCACACAACAACAAAAAGATATAGATATTGATGGCAAATAATGCATGCTAGATCCTACAAAAGACACTATTATATGCAATTACAAAGGAATGAGATATTAAATAATGTTATATTGCCATAAATTTAAACAAACAAACCATACATCTTTAGTTTCTACATATTGGGGACACTCCTAAGTAGTCATGTAAGATGATTTAATACTACCATTTCACCAAAATTTTTCTCTCCAAGATTTATTTTTATCAAATATTCTAAGAAGCTCTTTCTTCAAATAAGGAGATACTCTATAGCATGAAAAATGAAATTTGACAGTTTTGAAACAAAACCTGATGACAAGTTTGAAACAAAATTTAAGCAGGATAGAAGCTCCAACATAATCAACACAAATCACAATTCAAAGTATAAACCAAACAATTTTGGTCAAGAAAATAATCAAGACCAATAACAAAGGGAGTTAACTTACATTTTTGAGCAAAATAGAGTAAATTAGAATAACATCATATTAAAGAAACCAACCCCATTACTTCAAAATCATGACTCACCTAAAACAAAGTTAATAATAGAATAAATCCAAAGGCATGAACATATTTGACTCAAATTTAAACTTAAACTAACAAATTGGAATCTAAAATGAATTGAATTCACTGAAACTCCATAATCTCTAAGGCACCAAAAAAAAGTCTCACCCATAATCAAAGAACCTACAATCAATGTGATGGGCCACGTAGATATGCTAGAATACCTTGTGGAAATCATAAGTATATGAACAACGTTGAACAAGTTACCTTTGGAGCTAAAGAATATGGAGTGGAACCACGTAAAGTGATCAAACCAGTCAAACACTAAAGGAAGGCCTTAGGAATAGAACGTGCATGCAAAGAGTAAGTGTAGTATAAGAATTGAAGAATGACCACATTGTAAATATAGCTTATATGTGCTTCAATTTGTGTAGTTAGTGGTTTATTTCGTGTAATTGGTAGTAGTATCATGTAGGAACAATTGTCATTAGTTATGTGTATTTAATGATATGTTGTTAATAAATAAAGTAAGAAGAAAGTATCCATAACTTGTGGTTCTTACTCTTACCTAGAATAGAGTAGCTGTTGTGTTCGAATGTGTGAGTTAGCTTTGATTGGGACCTATCATTGGTATTAGAGGCTATGGTTATGGCAACGAACAAAGAGAGAATTAAATTACTGGAACAAGGCTTAAGTGGGGTGCAAGTAGGACTGCAACGCATAGAGATCGCCTTGGGGGATAAGATGAATCACTTGGAGAATGTTATCTACAAACTCTAAAAAATGATGGGCTCAACCAAAGGATTCCCAGGCACATAAATGCATGATAGAGAAGGTTCATCACGAAATTATAGATAAGAGAGTGATGGCAATCGGCAGACCTTCCAACACAAGATGGTGAAGCTAGACTTTCCCAAATATTAGGGGGAGGACCCGACGGAGTGATTTAATAAGGTAAACCAATTTGTCGAGTTTCAAGTGATTCGTCCCTATCAGAAGGCGTCTCTAACCTCCTTCCACTTGGAAGGTGAGGCCAACTAGTGGTGGAAGTGGATTCAATAGGTATACCATGATGAAAAAAGAAAATTAACATGAGACTGACTCGAAGAAGAATTGTGGGCAAGGTTTGGACCAACGAAATGCGAAGATTTTGGAAGATTAAACAAGTGGGTACATTAAGGGAGTAGCTAAAAAAAGTGAGAGTGTGGACCTAGAAGGCGTTGGTAGGTGCATTAATGGGCGAGTTGAAGCCAGAGATTGCTGAAGGGATTAAGATGTTCAAACCACAGACCTTGAAGGATGTCATAGGACTGGCTTGGATGAAGGATGATCAGATTGCAAGACAAAGAAGGGTTATGCCTCTTATGCTTAGTTAAGCACTAACTAATCCTTCCTCGGCGATAAGAACTTCACCATTGACACTATTCAGAAGACTCTTGGGGGATGAAAAGCAACAAAAGACGGCCCAAGTACTATGTTTCAATTGTAATGAGCAATTTACTATAGGGCATTGATGCCAAAAGCCACATATTTTACTTTTAGAAGGACAACCTGAGAATGGCAATGAGGAGGATGTCGAGGTACACGAAGAGATTGTAGCACTAACAGCTCAAGAAGAACAAATATAACCTGAAATAACGTTACATGCCTTTATAAGATAGACGACACCTAGGACAATTTGAGTGCATGTAAAAATTAGGCCTCACATAGTGGTGGTGCTTATAAATAGTTGCTCGATCCTCAATTTCATCAATCAAAAGCTCACAAACGTGGTTCGACTGCTTGTTCAACCCATGGAATCATTTATTATCTTAGTAACGAATAGAGAGAAACTGAGCTATTAAGGAAGGTTTGAATAGGTCCTAGCTGACATACAGAGTACCTTGTTTTCACTCTCGTTATATCCATTGTCTTTGTCAGGTCTTAACCATGTATTAGGCATGCAACAACTTGAATCTCTAGGCTCTGTGATGTGTAACTAGTAGCAACTTACAATGGAGTTTGTTTGGAATAACCAAGCTAGGCACCTGTAAGGAATCAATGCACGATCTATCCAAGTTATTTCTCCACAAGAGTTTTCTAAGGAAGGACGCTAAGGATTTACTATGTTTGCGGTGTGTATGCAAACCACAGAGGCATCGCTGCAATACATTGCAAAACTTGACATGCTATATGTTTTGAAGGAATATGATAATGTGTTCCAAGAACCCCTGACCTTACCACCTACCAGAGAAATCAAGCATGGCATTACACTTAAGGAAGGAGCAAGGTATGTGAATGTTCAACTTTATCGCTATGCATACTAAAGCCAAGATTAAAAAGCAGGTTAAGGATATGCTAACTTATTAATATGCCCTAGCATCAGCCCATTCTCTTTATTAGTGTTACTCGTGAAAAAGAAAGATGGAACTTGAAGGTTTGGTACATATTATAGGGCATTGAACGTGGTGGCTATCAAGAACGGCTTACCCATCCCAACAGTGGAAGACATGTTAGACGAATTACATGGTGCAACCTATTTCACTAAGCTGGATTTGCGTGCCGGATACCATCAAGTAAGAATGAAACCATCAAACACCCACTATATGACTTTTTGTACCCACTATTGCTAGTGCAAGTACCTCGTTATGCCATTCGGCCTATGCAATGTACCTTCAACATTTCAAGCCATCATGAACACCATATTCAAGTCACATCTCCATTAATTTATACTGGTATTATTTGATGACATTTTAGTTTATGGCTCATCCTTATTGCATCTAACCTATGTTAAGTAAACCTTGGAAATAATAAGACAGTACAGGTTTTTTAAAAGCCAATAAATACTCTTTTGGGTATTAAGAACTCGAGTACCTAAGACACGTTGTCACTAGTAAGGGCGTCAAGGTAGATCAACAAAAGATTGCAGTAATAAAGGAATGGCTTTAACCCTAAAATATTACAGAGCTAAGGGTTTCCTTGGGTTAACCAAATACCATAGAAAGTTTGTTCAAAATTATAGTGTTTTGGCTCAACCCCTAACCAATTTGTTAAAGAGAGGGCAACTCAAGTGGAATGAAGAGGCTGCAACGCATTCGAAAAACTTAAGCATGCCATGATGACCACACCTACATTGGTAATGCCAAATTTCAGTAAGCCATTCACGATGGAAACATACGTGTCTTGAGATGGCATAAGAGCAATTCTCACCTAGCAAAGCAAGCCAATAACATATATGAGCAAAGCATAGGGAGTTTCAAAGCAATCCTGGTCCAAGTACGCCAAGGAAATACTGGCAATTGTAGTTGCAGTTTGAACATGGAGACCCTATCTGTTGGGCAAGAATTCTTTGTATAAATCGATCATCGGAGCTTGAAATACTTCATAGAGCAATGAATCACCATACTTGAATAGTAAAGGTGGGTTACCAAATCATTGATGTATGATTATGAGATAATTTACAGACCATGAAAGATTAACTCAGCTCTCGATTCATTCTTGAGAATACCAAGAAGTTTGCTACTCCCCTCTTTGTCTATGACCCACGCAAAAATATGGGATGCGATTAAGGAAGCCACTGCCCACAATGAATATTCGAAACGAGTAGAACAATCAACTGTAGAGAACCCCGGTTAACCATACCTATGATGAGATGACTTTACCACATACAAGAACAAAGCGGTTGTGCCCAACAATCCTGAAATCTATGAATAGATGTTGAGTGAATTTCACGAAAGTAAGGTAGCAGGTCACTAGGGGTGTTAAGAACATTTAAGAGAGTCAATCAATAGTTTTATTGGCCAAGGATGTACAAAACAGGGTAAAAGGTTCGTGGAGGAGAGTTTGGTGCAGTGGGAATGGTTGCCTCCAGAAGATGCCACATTGGATAATAGCGAGTTGTTATGCTACCAATTTCCATTACTGGAACTTGAAGACAAGGATAATTTCCGAGGGGGTGGTATTGATGCGCCATGTAGATATATTATAATACCTTGGGACAATCCCAAATATATGATCAACATTGAACAAGTTACCATTGGAGCTAAAGAACGTGGAGTGGAGCCACGTAAACTGATCAAACTAGTCAAACATTAAAGGAAAACCTCAAGCATAAAACGTGCATGCAAAGATTACGTGTAATATAAGAATTGAAGAAGGATCACGTTGTACAAATAGCTTAGATGTGCTTCAATTCGTGTAGTTAGTGGTTTATTTCATGTGTTGGTAGTATTATCATGTAAGAGTAACTGTTGTTAGCTTGTGTTTTTAATGAGACGTTGTTAATGAATGAAGTAAGAAAAAACTATTCAAAACTTATGGTTCTTACTCTTACCCAAAATAGATTATATGTGTTTGAGTGTGGGAGTTACTTTAATTAAAACCTATCATAATGTGCAAGGTAAATTGAGAACCTGAGGTTGTTTCGAGAATAGATTTGAGCTCGGAGAAGACGAAAACAACGACAATAGCTGTAACTCCTAGATAGAAAACTAAGAAACACAATGAGAACTCTGAGTGTAATGAATTGTATATTGAAAGAGTTGACTTAACTGGTATATGAGTTAAGCTATTTATAGCTTGTATAATAATTGAACTATAACAAAACTTATCTATAATTAACTAGAGTAACATAATTAAAATGACTACTCTTTAACTTCCTTCCTTAAACAAATAGTATCTAATTCCCTTCCTTAAACTAACATTAGCAGCAGAAGAAGCCACTGTTAGCTTGGCTTTAAGTCTGTTAAAAAACTTTAGAGATAAGGGCTTAGTAAGTGCATCAGCCACTTGATCAATACCTGGAATATGATTAACAATAAGCTTCATTTCCAATAATTTTTCCCTTACAAAATAGAGATCAAATTCCATGTGTTTTGTTCTGGAATAAAGCATTAGATTAGCAAAAAGAGCTACTGTGCTGAGATTATCACACCATATTGTTGGAACCATTGACATCTTAACTCTTAACTTAGATAGAAGTGATTGGAACCACATAACTTCTATAGTTGCACTTGCCAAACTGCGATACTCAGCTTTTGTACTAGATCTGGACACTATGTGTTGTTTCTTTGAACTCCAAGACACTAGACTTTTGCCAAGAAATGCACACAAATCTATGGTTGATCTTTAATCATCCACATCATTGTCCCAATATGCATCCGAGAATCCAACCAACTTCAAATCATATGACTTTCTCAAAATTATACCCTATTCAACAATGCCTTTCAAGTACCTGAGAATATGTTTGACTGTCTTCCAGTGTTCATCAATGGGCTTCTGCATAAATTGGCAGACCTTGTTGACATTAAAGGAAATCCCAGGCCTTATGAAGGTTATATACTGTAAAGCACCCACAATACTCCTATATTCATGGGCATTATCTACATGATCTCTTTTTTGAGCTGATAAATGAAGTCTACTGACCATTGGAGTTGGTAGAGCATTAGCATTATCCATCTTGGCTTTCTTTAACAAATCCAAGATATACTGTCTTTGACAAAGATGTAATGCATCATTTCCAATTTTCTTAACTTCAACACCCAAAAAATAATTGAGTTCCCCTGGATCTTTCAAAAAGAATGACTCATTTAATTGATCAATGAGTTATTCAACTTCAATCTTACAACTACCAGTAATGATGATATATAAACGTATACAAGGATAAGAATTGTAGTAGAAGTAAATCTGACAAACAATGACTGATCTACTCTAGAAGATTGAAACTTGAGGCCTTTTAAAGCAGCTTGTAACCTGTCAAACGAGGCTCTTTGGAGCTTGCTTCAAGCCATAAAGTGCTTTATGTAATTTATATACCAGTGTTTGTTCTTTTGGAGTTGATTTCTCCTCAAAATCAGGTGGCTGGAGGATAAAAACTTCCTTCTGTAGTATTCCATTCAAAAATGTATTATTAACATCCAGCTGCTTCATTTGCCATCATCTAGATAATGCAACAATCAATACAACCCCTATAGATGTTAGTTTAACTACTGGTGAAAATGTCTCTATGAAATCAAAGCCAAGTGTTTGAGAATAGCCTTTAGCAACTAGCCTGGCTTTGTATCTTGCAACTGAACCATTAGGATTTTTCTTAAGCTTAAAAACCCATATGCAGCCTATAGGTTTTCTATTTTTTGGTAGGAGAACTAGATTCCAGGTTTCATTTTTCAATAATGCATTATACTCTTCAACCATAGCAGCCTTCCACCTTATATCTTTCATGGCTTCCAAGTAATTTGAAGGTTCTTAGTAAGCCAGATAAATATTATATGTTTTGGGTTTAAAAATTCCATTTTTAACTCTAGACACCATAGGGTGGTGTGACTGTACAAGAGGAAAAAGAATTAGATTAGATAGAGAGTTATCAACTTGATTATAGATATTTAGAGATGAGGAAGTAGTAATTGGAGTAGTAACTGCGGCAGGTTGAGTATTTGTAGGATGCTGAGTATTTGAGACATTTTGAGTATCTGATGAGATTTCTACATTAGAATTTTCTTCTGGCAAAAGACCAGAATTAAGAGGAGCAGACATATTTGCTGGTGAAAGATGAGAATGAGAGATTCTGGGTCCTTGGATCTGGATGAGTGGAGGAGATGGTAATTCAACAAGTTTATTATTTAAGGACTTGCTGTTGGACGACTGAGTATAAACATCATTGTTTTTGGCAAAAGGAAAGATTGTTTCATTGAAAACAACATGCCTAAAAATCAAAATTTTGGCTTGATCATCTAAGCATTTATACCTTTAGGCTTGAAACTGTATTCAAGAAAGGTACAAGGAGAGGATCTAAAACTTATTTTGTGGTGATTGTAAGGTCTAAGAAATGGGAAACATAGACAACCAAAAACATTTAGCTAAGTGTAATCTGGTTTTAAGTTATTGAGTAATTGAATTGGACATTTTTGGTTAAGTATAGCAGTTGGTAACCTGTTTATGAGATAGACAGCTATGGAGAAAACATATGGCCAGTATTTGAGAGGAAGATTAACTTATGCTAACAAGGTTAGGCCTAATTCCACTATGTGCCTATGTTTTATTTCAACAATACCATTTTGCTTTGAGATATAAGGGCAAGAAAGTCTTTGAATTATGCCATTTGAGTCAAAATAGGATTTGAGTGACCTAAACTCTCCTCCCTAATCAAATTAAAAAAATTTCAAGTTGCTATCAAGTTGCAATTCAGCTTGTGTTTTGAAGTGAACAAAGGCTTCATGTGTTTGAGAGTTGGATTTTAAGAAATAGATCCAAGTGAATTTGGAATAAGCATCCATAAATGTAACATAGTATTTGAAACCATAATATGAACATATTGGTGAGGGACCCCACAAGTCAAACTCAACAAGTTATAGAGGTTTAGTGTATACAGTATTAGATTTAGGAAAAGGTAGTTTATGACTTTTTCCTAATTGGCATGTAGAATATACATGAGGCAAGGAAATAGCAGGAATATAAACCTTATTTTTATTAAGAATCTATTTGACAACTTTCATAAACGGATGCCCTAGTCTCTTATGCCATAAATAAAAGACAAAATCAATAGAAATAGTAGGTAAAATAGTGGAAACAACAGAATCACTTGAACTATAACAAATTGTATTACAACAAGGAACTTAGGACTTTTGAGAAGAACTATAATCAAAAGTTTTAAGACTTGTTGGTTCAATCAGCTACTTAGGGAGGTTGAATTTGTGAAGACCTATATACAGATTGCCATGTAGAAGGATGGCATTAGTAAGACTGTCTTTGACAAAACATATAGAAGGAATTCAAAATAAGCATTGTTGTCTCTCGCAAATTGAGACATTAAATTCTTTTTTATCAAAGGTACTTTAAGAAGATTTCAAAGAAACAATGTACGAGGAGAATTAGATGTAGCAGGAAATTTGGAACACCTAATATGAGATATGTTTAGGCCTGTACCATTACCCATGTGACATTTCCCTGGTAAGTAGACCCATAGTTGAAATTGCTTAGATAATTTGTCACATGATTTGTGGCATGATAAACATGATATTTATACATGAAGTAACCCTAATATTTAGGCTTATGTAGTGCTTAATGTGTTCAATTGATATGGTTTAGTCATACTTTGTAAGTTTGGATTATAATTGCACTTTATTGCATTTTCCTGCAGATTTGATAATTTTACACTACTTCTATATTTTAATCATAACTCGAGTTTTGGACGTTTGATTTTTATGAATTTTATCTTGTAAGAAAGCTAAGAAAAATTTCTACAACTTTCATGAAGAGCTTCGAGGCTGAATTAGATGTTTGGTAGGCGAAATCACACTAGGAAAGCTAATAGAATTCTGCTGCAGCCATTTACTTAGCAAAACTGTGACGTTTTGCTTGTGTCTATCCTCTTGTAAGTCAGCTATGAGCTGTCCAAATAGCTGGAGAAGCTGTGACCTAAGGGCGAACTTGGATTGTTGGTTTTTGGAGGCCTATATAAGGAGGAGAGGTGCAGAATGTGAAGAAGCTAGAGAATTTACTGTTTTATTACATTTCGGCACTACTTTTCTGTCTTTCTCTCTAGGGTTTATTTGCTTACCTTGTAAGTTATTTCCCTCTTGTTCATGGACGGCTAAAAACCTTAAACCAATCCTAGGGATGGATCACCTTGATGTGTAGTTGAAGTTGTTATGAATATTTTGCAGTTTAATCACTATCAAGTTCTTCCTTTCTCTTGTTATTCTGATTAAGTGCTTTATTTAATGATGGTGTGCATATGATAGTTGCTTAATGATCTTGTGCTTAAGAGAATTAAAGGAGGTGAACAAAGTAACAAAGTTTTTGGTGAATTGTTTAGCTTGGTTGGAATCTGACTTTAGGTAACTTTGCTGGTAGATGCATGCTTAGTTCATCTAACACTAGAGTAATTAAATTCTAGATGCTTATTTAGTAGAGATTCCATAGGATACTTAAAGGCTTCTTGATGTGTTCTGAGCTAAGCACTTGTGTGGTGATTAAATGAATAAATACTGATCAATAAAAGATTCACATTAAGGTTGGTTAGTGTCCCCTGGATTGGTTATTTTCGAGCATCTTATCAACTGCTTTCATCACTTTCCTTAGGAAAAATTCACACAAACCAACCCCCCCTCACTTACTAGTTTCCTAGTCCGATAACATAGTCAGAGTAGTCCAAGGGTTTGACCCAGTATTACCACATACTACAGTTAGTGTTATGTTGGTAGATTGGATATAGATGATTTCATTTGATAGCCTCGGCAGTTATCAAATTTTAGCACCGTTGCCAGGGACTCACTCTGGGTTTGGAGCATCTTATTAGGAGTATATTTGGCTTGTCTCACTACTAACCCCTCAGTTGTTGTGTTTTGGTGGCTTTTCAGGTGAAAATAAGTGAGTTTAGGCTATTTTACAGAATTTTGTACGAACAAAGGTGCTTTAAACAAATTTGTCACGTCCCAATTTAGGACACGTGACCGGCGTAGAGAATTACCCTTCAAGTAATTATCTACCAGCCACAAATACCAATATAGATAACATCATTTAAATTCATTTATAAATAAATAATGAAATTAAAACACACTTTCATAAAATAAATTCTAAGTTCATAATTAATTAGAAATTTCGGCAGAATTTCCCCTGAAATATGGACTATCCCAGGGTACAAATCTGCTAAA
>JASKGM010005309.1:0-44291 GCA_034509205.1 Ceratonia siliqua
CAACACTAGCCTATGTACTAACCACAGCAGCCTGAAACCAAAGCAGGCGGCCATGACCTCAACAAGCTGAATCTCATTACAAGAACTAGATGCACGGGAGGGTCGGGAGGATCGCCCTGCCCCGGAGGGTGATCTGTTGATCATACAGATAGGCCAGGAACCTGAACAAATAGTCTGAGTAGGACCAAACATTCCCCCAACCAGGCTGGAAGAGCTGACAAACCTACTAAGGGAAAATTTGGACCTCTTCGCATGGAAAGCATCTGACATGCCAGGTATAGATCCCACTTTTATAAGTCATAAACTTGCAATTCATGCAGGGGCAAGGCCGGTAAGGCAGAAAAAAAAAAGCTTCGACCTAGACAAACAGGCAGGTTTTATTAGAGAGATCACATACACCACATAGCTGTCCAACGTGGTACTGGTAAAGAAACCAAGTGGGAGGTGGCGCATGTGCGTCGACTTCAGCAATCTGAACAAGGCTTGCCCGAAGGACCAGTATCCACTCCCCAGCATAAATAAACTGGTTGACAGTGCTTCTGGGTACAAACTTCTGAGCTTCATGGACGCTTACTCGGGCTACAACCAAATCCAGATGCATCCTGATGACGAGGACAAAACAGCTTTTATAACAGAACAAACAACATACTGCTACAAGGTCATGCCATTCGGCCTAAAGAACGCAGGAGCTACGTACCAACGGCTAATGGACAAAGTCTTCAAAAATCAGATAGGTAGAAACGTAGAAGTATACGTCGATGATATGCTCGTAAAGTCCCAAACAGAGGATGCACACTTGGCCGACTTGGTCGAAACTTTCATAGAATTGAGGAACCATAACATGCGGCTGAACCCGACCAAGTGCACCTTCGAGGTGGAGGCTGGTAAATTCATGGGCTTTATGATCACGCATAGGGGTATTGAAGCCAACCCAGAAAAGTGTGAGGCCATAATCCGGATGGAACCCCCCAAATCGATCAAAGAAGTGCAGAAATTAACCGGAAGAATCGCCGCCTTAACCCGTTTCATGTCAAGGGCGGCGGACCATGCCAAACCATTCTTCCAAACCCTAAAGAAAGTGAAAAATTTCCAGTGGACTCCCGAATGCCAAGTAGCTTTCGACCAACTCAAAGAATACCTTGCCCAACCCTCGATCCTCTCCAGACCAACAGCAGGAGAAACCCTTTACATATATCTCGCCGCATCCGACCAGGTCGTCAGCTCGGTGCTAGTTCGCGAAACTCCAAAAAACCAAATGCCCGCATATTACACCATCCACGTCCTCCAGGGACCAGAATTAAGGTACCAAAAGATAGAAAAACTCGCCTTTACCTTACTCCTATCCGCTCAACGACTCCGCCTCTACTTTCAGAACCACCACATCACGGTAAAAACAGACCAGCCAATAAGGCAAATACTTCAGAAACCCCACCTGGCTTGCCGCATGCTCGGATGGGCGGTCAAACTATCCGAGCACTCAATCAGTTATGAGCCTCGAGAGGCGATCAAGGCACAAACCCTGGCAGACTTCATGACAGAGCTCACCAGAAACCCTGAAGTAATCTAGCACCCGGCATGGACGCTATCGGTTGACGGCTCATCAAACCCAAAAGGCGCCGGGGCGAGGATAGTTATAGAAGGGCCCGATGAAATACTCATCGAACAATCCCTCCGCTTTGATTTCCCGACCTCAAATAACCAAGCAAAATATGAGGCACTGATAGCAGGACTCCGCCTGGCCAAGGAACTCAGGGCAGATAGCATAAAAGTATTAAGCAACTCGCAGCTGGTCACTGGCCAGGTAAAAGGAGAATATCAAGCTAAAGACCCGCAAATGATCAAATACCTGGAAAAAGTCAAAAGTCTCACTTTCGACCTTAAGCAATTTGAAATTCAACATATCCCAAGGAACGAGAACATCCAAGCTGACGTCCTCTCTAAGCTCGCCAACAGCAAAAGCCCAGCAAGCAACTAGACAGTTATCCAAGAAACATTAGCCAACCCTAGCATATAGATCGATAACTTCAACATCAGCAACCGACCACCAAGTTGGATAACCACAATCAAGCACTATCTCCAAACCGGGATCTTACCACCCGATAAAACAGATGCACGAAAACTGCAGAGGACAGCCAACGCGTACTACCTGATAGGCGAGACACTATATAAATGCGGATACTATATTCCCTTGCTCAAGTGTCTCGACGCGGGTGAAGCCAATTATGTTCTCCGAGAAATACATGAAGGCATATGCGACCACCACATCAGAGCACGATCATTAGCAATGAAGACACTACGGGCAGGATACTACTGGCCGACCTTAAAAAGTGAAGCAAATGAGCTGGTGAAGAAATGCGACAAATGCCAGAAGTTCTCCCACCGACATCTAGCACCCGCAACCGACCTGCACACAGCGGTCGAGCCCTAGCCGTTCTGTCAATGGGGCCTAGACCTGTTGGGACCTCTTCTGGTCGAAACAGGCCAAAGAAAATTCCTAATTGTAGCAATAGATTACTTTTCCAAATGGATAGAGGCAGAACCTTTAGCCTCCATAACTACCAAGCAAGCTAAAAAGTTTGTTCAAACTTTCATTATGTGCAGGATCGGCATCCCCCACACCATAACAACCGACAATGGAACCCAATTCGTAAGCGAAGGGTTCAAGAAATTTTGTGCCGACCTCAACATTCGGCTGCGTTTTACATCTGTGGAGCATCCCCAAGCAAACGGACAGGTTGAGGCAGCAAATCGCATAATCTTGGAAGGAATAAAGAAGAGGTTGCAGCAAACTAAGGGTGGTTGGACAGAAGAGCTCCCTTGGGTACTCTGGTCGTACAGGACGACTCCTCAGACCTCGACAAGAGAGACACCTTACAAATTAACCTACGGAGTTGAAGCAATGATCCCTGTGGAAATAGGACAACCAACCATCCGGGCAGAGTACCACGAGCCCGATAACAACGTACAGCAAATGCAGGTCAACCTGGATCTCCTTGAAGAGGTCAGGGAAAAAGCTAGCCTACAAATGATCACCTACAAGCAGAGAATTGCCACCTACTATAACACCAAAGTCCAACGGAGGAATCTCCACCAAGGAGATCTCATTCTCAGAAGAGCAGACGTCTCCAAAAAACACCTATCAGAAGGAAAGCTGGCACCAAGCTGGGAAGGACCTTACAGGATAAGAGAAGTCTTGGGCAAAGGGGCTTATAGGTTAGAAACCATCAAGGGAAGCTTAATTCTCCGCACATGGAATGTAATCAACCTCAAATATTATGAAATAGACTAGATTCAAGACCAAAATAGCCAATGCCGACCTCAAAACCAACGTCTCCCAAAACGGCCAATGCCGACCTCGAGACCAATGTCTCCCAAAACGGCCAATGCCGACCTCGAGACCAATGTCTCCCATAATGGCCAATGTCGACCTCGAGACCAACGTAAAAAAAAAAAGGCTAATACCGACCTCGGGACCAATAACGGTCAAAGCCGGCCTCGAGACCGACTCCGCAAAGCGGCCGACCTCACCCAATCGTAACATGGCCCTTTGAAAGACTTCAGACACTGACCAACTAGAATCACGAGTGGCCCCTTGGAAGCCAAAAAAAAAAAAAAGAGCACAATTTAAGTCATCCACGTACAAAACATAAATTTTCAATAAACGAGTTCCATTACAACTTTAAAGTAAACTAATCAGAAGACGAGTCTTGATCGTCCCCCGACTTCGAAACCAGAAAGGCCGGGTCGTCCTCACCATCGTCAACCGGCTCAACCAGCTCACCGTCCCGTACCATCTTGGAAGGATCCAAGTCATCCACGGGAAAATCCACACGAAAGAACTTGACCTGATCGCGGCACAAATCAAATCCCTCAGTGAACGCCATCAAATAATTCGAACCAATTTTCTTCTCGGCCATTTCATTCATCCTTTCCCTTGAAGACCGAGCGCTTCTCAAACGGCAATCAGCCTTGGATAACTCCGAGGATAGAATTTCAACTTTCCTCTCGGAGGCCTCTAACACCTTCCGCGCATGCTGAAGCTCTTCGTCAAGCTCAACGGCCCGCACCCGAGCCACTGCCGCTTCCCCGAGCTCCTTATCAGCCTTACAAAGCCTCTCCTTCAAGTCAGCAAGCTCGTTCCTTATACAGATGCTCTCATCGGTAAAATTGGCAACACGTTTCTCCAGCTCCCGGGTAGCCACCAAACCACGAGCATGATTCGCTAGTGCATACCGGGAAAGGCAAACTGTTGAGGTTGAACCTAACTTCCGAGCATCAGAAGCCAGGAGAAACTCCGTGTCCACCAAAGAACCCACATCCAACCGATTATTCCAGAACGATACAGTTGGATGCCCGGCTTGATGAACAACGTCAGCAGCAAAGCAAGTAGAAAACCCCCGCGGACCGATCACTAAACTCGTCTGGAGAAATGGCTCTGACTTCGGGGCTGGATGACCGACCTCTGTCCTCCGCATTACCACCTCCTGACGACGCTTGGATGAGGCCGGCCATTTTCCCTTACCCGAACTGTCCGCTCCCACAGCCTCCTCCTGGGCAACCCCCACATCAGCAGCAAGAACGGTCCTGATAGGGGTGGCCGAGGTCACTTTAGAAGACTCCGCCTCTGCCTTCCGCAACCGAGCAAGCTTAGCCAACTGGTTCATGTCCTCAACCGAGAGAAGACCGTCTACAACAGACAGCTGGCTAAGTTAAAAAGCACAATACCACGCTAAACATGAGAAGACAGAAACCTACGTATTAAATCTCGGGCCTTAAGGGTGACATCCTGAGCCCGCTTGCTAACAAACAGCCTGAGGGTCTCTATTATTCCTTGACCCTCGATGTCAAAGTCACCGAAATCCTTCGCACGGACTTTGTAGTAATGTGATTTCCACCTTAGGGGAAAGCGAGGATAACCAGCTTCATCAAGAAAAAAAGCCAGTTGAACACCCGTCCTCAGGATGGTGACCTGAAAAAATTGGTCCTTCCATTCCTTGGCCGATTCCTCAAGCAGCTTCATCAAGGATAGATGCGACCGGGCAAATAAGTATAGGTATCCTGCTCCCTTACTAGGATCCTTCAGCAAGAAAAAGTAAAAAAATATATCAACTCGAGGCCGAACCTCGAGCAGATCACACAAGCGCTGAAACCCTTGCAAGAACCCCCACCCGTTAGAATGAAGCTGGGTGGGGGCAATATTCACAGCCCTGAAAAAATCCATTTCAAAGGTAGACAGGGGCAAAGTTGCACCGACCTTCTCGACAAAATAAAAGTTATAACAAAAAATTCATTCTCCCGGCTAAAGTCGCATACAAAAGCCCCCTCAGGACAGGCCTCGACATCGAAAGAACAATTCCCCCAATCCTCCACGGACAGGTGTTGTTTCAAAGATGGTATTAGATCTACTCCGAAGCAGGAATCCAGGGAGCGGATATCTTCGCTCACCCAGTCAAATAAAGACTCCTCACCACTCCCCCGGCCAGAGACCCCCACCTCCCTTTCGGGGGAATCGTCAGAAGAAACACCTTGAGCTCGGATTGCCCGACCTCATCACCTTAACCTAGACCGACAAAAAACAAAGTTTAGCCAAGCAATTAGTCTAAATCGCCCAAATTTGGCCAGCGGCCATTTAGGCAAAATACACCGACCAAACCAGGGGAGCGACCTGTAGAACAGTCTGAAGCATGACCAACCCATAACCATACGACCCAGAAAAACCAAAAGAAGCCAACAAAGTAAAATACTAACCTCACGAAGCAGCAACGACACGAGCACAAGCACCAAAAGCAAACAAACAGAAGATGCAGGAAGTCGTCAACAGTAAAAAGCAATGAAAGACGCGGTGACGCTCCCCTATTTATAGCAAAGAGGAGACCGATCCGACGGCCTGAGATAACAGTATCCAATGACAGCAAACAAATCGTCAGAGGCTCGGGAAGCGTAAAGGTCATTTCAACATAAATCCAACGGCTCATAGACCTTGCGATTGAAATCCCGGCTGCAGTCAACCACTTCCCAACCATTTCCCGACTTCATGAACGCCGACCCCGGATCGTTGGAGGGGCAAGTGTAGTGGACCCTGCCAGGGCCCAGCAGCCAAGGCCCAATTACCAGGGCTCGCTAGGGACCAGTCAAACTCCAACTAGCCTATAAATACACCACTCAGGTATGACTAGAGGGACGTTTTCTACATAACTCGGACAATACTAACTTTGGCATCGGAGTGCAATACTCCCACTCGAGTCCCCTTGTTTACTTGTCAACAAGACCGACCATAAGGATCCGACCTCACTTCCAGACCGACCCATCCAAGACCCGATCTCAGGACCGAGACGTTCATAACCCGAACACAGGCAACGACACTAACAAAAAAAAACTACTCAAGCCTTCCCATAACAAAATCTTCAAATATGGCAGGTGATTTCCTCATTCTCCGTCACACATGCTGCATATGCTGCTCTTTTGTCATAGCTCTATTAATTTCTCCCTGTGGGGATTTAGAATTGCTTATATCAGAGTTAGAAAGAAATACAAATTCGCACGTGCAAATGAAATATCCTCTATGTATTGCAGACTCAAACACTATGGTGTAGGATCACAACGAACCCAGAGTACTTTTTCACAAACATGCTAGCCTGACACTCAAATAATGATTAGCACTTTTGTTACTCTCTCTCTCTCTCTCTCTCATGTATATTTAAAACTATGTATATGTAGGCTATTAGGTAACTACTAGCTACTCCTTAGAATTTAATTACTTATCAGATATTCCCACATAACTTTTCATTCACCTCAAAACTTATTTGAATAATTAATTAAATAAATAATATCAAACTAATTAAATATTGAATTTGATTTAGTCCGCCTATCATATATGTCCATGATCCAATACTCTCATCATAGGACGAATTGGCCTCAAATGGGCCCAAAATCGGCTTATATTTATCTAAGAAATCTTCAGGACAAAAAGTTTGAATTAAGGAATTAAAATTACTTTTATTTGTAATGAAAGAAAGTAAAGTACCTGTCGGCAATATGGTGAAGAACAGTTACTACATTTTCTAGTGAAGGATGTAATGATTCTTCCATCCACCGATAAGCCGAAGCTAGCATGCTGCAGGTATATTACCATGCACATGTAATAAAATTAACTAAACAATTACATTTGAATTTAAGATCATTAATTACCGTAAATTGAAATAGAAAAATTCAAATTCAGTACTCTTAACTTTACCGAAATTATGAAACTGAAAAAGAAAAAAAAAGATAAGGTACTAGTAAAATATCTTGAAATATCCTATGTAACAAACTAGAGAACTGAATATAATTTTTTTTTTAAAAAAAAAAAGACGAAGAAGCACCTTTTGGATGATGAGGTTGATCAGTACTTGTGCATCCTTACCCTTGTCATCTTCAACTTCAACCAAATCCTGTAACTGTAGGTCTCGCAAAGACACTAGGTAGTCACATGTCCAATCCCCATGCCATCTTCCATCGCCTGTAGATATTTTGATCAGACGACGTGAAGCCCTACACGAGTTCATCCCAATCTGTTTTTGGGTAAAAATTGAATGGTAATAATAGAAGAGTTAGCTTAAGAATGGAACAGATTCGAGAGCAAATGGCTGCTACAACGATACAGCATTTGTATTAGAAGTCTCACTGTGTATAATATCATAGTTTGAATATATATGTCCATGGAATCATTTAATGTGGTTGTAATAATGTTTTCTCCAAACTTCCTTTTTTTATACTTTCTTCACAGCTTTTATCATTTTTAATATTTTTAATATTTTTCTGTTATTTATCAATTATCACTATCATTTATCTATATTAAACTAATGATAAAAAATGAGGTATAAGCGAAGTATGAAATAATATATTAAAAGTAACATTTATTTCAAGTGTTAATTAATCGGTTAGGAGATATCATGGTGTCTAAACATTGTTTCCCCTTATCAAAATGAAAAGGGTAAGTTAATGTCGGATAATATTATCCTAGTTTTAGAACTCATCGACTATATATAAAAGTTAGGAAAACCAAAGATAAGTGGTGTACTCTCATAATTGATATTCATAAAGCCTATTCGAGCATCATAGAGGCTGTTTTAAAGGCACATAATTTCCTGATCATGGATCCGATTAATCTTTCAATACTGTAACTGTATCATATAAAGTTCTTATTGTTGATGCTAAATGATATTTTTGCTGTAATATTCTTTGTTTGACTATATTGATGTGACATGGTTATGTTGACTTTATTGCTTTCGGACGGACCTGATCCCGACTTTTTTAGGTTAATTTTTTTTAAATTAGATCATTTAAAAATATTTAAATAGTGTAAATTTTTTATTAATTTTTTTAAAGATAAATTTTTGTCTACTAACGCAAATATCCTGGCCTGTTCGGGGCTCCGCGCTCCTTTTGGGACATATTGCTTATTTGTTTTATGTATTTGCTTTACGGCCCTTATTATAGGGTAATTTTAAAAAATTTTAAAAAATTATTTTTTTAATTTTAAAATTTTTTAATAATAATAAACATAATAAATTTTCAAAAAATAAAAAAAATTTCAAAAATTTCAAAAAATCACACATTTAAAAAAATAAATATTTTGAAAAAAAGTGAAAAAAATTCAAAAATTTTTAAAAAAATGATTATAAATAAAATAAAATAAAAAAGTAAATTTTGGGGGACTATTTTTATTGGCTGTATCCTGTATGTACCATGGAAAAGCTGATATGTATTACTGAAGCCCCGTAGATGGTGTAGAAGGCTTTATGCCTTGCTCTGTATATGTGTGGTTTTTCCGATTAATGAAAAGTCTTCTCTCCCGGTGACTCTCTCGTCTCTTCGCTTTTACCCTGCAAAACTCTTCCCTCTCGGTTAACTCCAACAAATGGTATCTGAGTGTAGTGATTTTGAGAGACTGTGAGAAGAACAGCTGAGACCCATCGGAGCCGCCGGAAGAGCTGACCCGCCAGAAAAACAGAGCCCACCGAGAAGGAGAAACACTCAGAGAGAAGAAGCAGAGGAAAAGCCGAGAAGAAGAGAGAGCCACGAGGTTGCCGAGAGCCACCATCGGAACCACCGGAAGAAGCAGATAGCCATCGGAAAACCGAAGAGCCACCACAGCAACCGAGAGCAACGACGCCGAAAAATCGACGGAAAATACGGGTTATCCGAGAAACCTTAGAAATACTTGGAAACTTGAGTAAAACTGAGTGATACCAAGAGAGAGAGAGAGAGCTGTGAGAGACAGAGAATTAGAGTGAGACCGAGAAAGAAGAAGGGGAAAAAATTCCAGAAAAAAAAAGTTCCAAAAAAAATCTAGAAATTACAAAGAGAGTCCCACAAAATCCAGATATTTCAAAGAGAGCCCATGAAATTTAGAAATTCCAAAGGGAGCCCAGAAACATTCAAAAAAATCCGAATGTTCTCCCATAGTTCATCCTTTGCACCTCCAGTCTTCTCTGGTGAAAACTACTCCATTTGGGCTCTGAAGATGAAGACCAATTTGAGAGCTTATGATATGTGGGAAGCAGTGGAAACAGGTTCTACCCACCTTCTAAGCCAAACAATCCAACAGTAACTTAGATGAAGAACCATGGAGAAGAAGTTGCAAAGAGGTATAGAGCACTGTCTTGCATTCATCAAGCTGTCACATTAAACATTTTCATCAGAATAATGTCCTGTGAAACAGCCCAGGAATCCTGGGACACTGGGAAGGAGGAGTTCCTTTGGAGTGCCAGGACAAGGCAAATGCAAGTGTTGAACCTCATAAGGGAATTTGAGATGCTAAGAATGAATGAGACAGAAACAGTGAAAGATTACACCGCAATTCTTATGAGTACTGTAAACAGAATCAGACTCATGGGTGAAGAACTCTCTGGCCAAAGGATTGTAGAGAAAGTTCTAGTGAACTTGCCAGAGAGGTTTGAAGCCAAGATTTCTTCTCTTGAAGATTCAAAGGACATCTCTCAATTGAGCTTATCTGAGTAGGTAGGAGGTCCCTCAGACAAAAAGAAGAAGCTGTTGAGAGCGCTTTGCAAATGAGGCACAAGGAGAAACCCTATGATTGGAGAGAAGGCAAGAAGCTTGCAAGAGTAGGTTTCAGCAATCCATGACATGGAGACGCTGGAAATCAGTCAAGGAAGGAGAAGTTTGCACCTTGTGGTATTTGAAAAAGAACCAGCCACAACGAAGTTGATCGCAATGTATAAGGACAAGCAGCCACCACCTATGAGATGCAGATATTGCAAGATTAATGGCCATGTAGAAAAGAATTGCATATTGAAACAACAACATAAATAGGACGATGAACAACCCTAGAAAGCTTATGTCTCTTAAGCTGAAGCTTAGAAGAATTTATGTTTATGGCTAAGACAACTGAGGCACATGGAGATGAGGAAGGCTGGTTCCTTGACAGTGGTTGCACCCAACATATGACCAACAAGCCAGATCTCTTCACTAAGCTTGAAGTTGTTAGTGATTCAGTCAGAATGGGAAATGGAGAAAGAGTTCCCATCACTGGCAAAGGAACAATGGTTTTGCACACTGCTTTAGGTATAAAACTCATCTATGATGTTTTATTAGTGCCTAAGCTAGATCAAAACTTACTAAGTGTGGGTCAAATGCTGCAAAAAGGGTACTCTTTAGTGTTTAAAGGTATTAGCTGCAGCCTGCGTTGTATATGATCTGAATGACCATGAGATATTTGAGGTGGAAATGAAAAAGAGATGCTTTCCCTTGTACTGGAATTCACAAACTGAACAGGGCTGTAATATGACTAAGAATGAATTAGAGTCCAAACAATGACACAAGAGACTTGGCCACAGCAATCTGAGATCTATTCAGATTGCTCAAAAGAAATAACTAGTGAGGGACTTGCCTAACATTGAGTTCAAGGCTGTCCCCACACTCTTGATGCAAAATGTAAAGCTTTCCAATGATGATGGAGCTGAAAAGACAGAAAGAAGTTAAGCTCATTCACTGCAATTCAGACCTTCAGATTGCAGACATTCATACGAAAGCCCTACCTAGGGTCAGATTTGAGTGTCTTAGAGAATTACTTGGAGTTTCCAGCAAAACTCTCAAGGTGGAGTGTTGAAGCTAAATGATTTTTTTGCTATAATAATCTTTGTTTGACTATGCTGATGTGGCATGTTTATGTTGACTTTGTTGCTTTAGGACAAGTAGTTTATTTGTGTTATGTATTTGCTTTATTGGCTGTATGTACTGTGGAAAAGCTGATATGCTACTTTATTGAAGTGCAGCAGATAATAGCTACTGTGTAAAAGACTAAAAGGCTATATGCTTTGCTCTGTATACGTGTGGTTTTTCAGATTAATGAACTAAGTTTTCTCTCCCAGCAACGCTCTCGACTCTTTCCTTTTCCTCTGCAAAACTCTTCCCTCTCGGTTAACTCCAACACTTATCAATGGTATACTTAGTCCTTTGATCTCTTTTCAATGTTTAGGCAAGGTGATTCTCTATCACCTTATATATTCATGTTGTGCTCAAATGTTCTCTCTGCCAAGCTAACGAAAGCAGGAGATAAGAAGAAAAATAAAGGTACCAAAATCAGTAAGAGGATCCCCTTCTTTGACACATCTAATGTATGCAGATGATACCTGTCTCTACTTTTAAGGAAAGCCTAAGACTTACAATTTTGTTAAACAAATCCTGCACGATTACTACACTACTAGGGCTGGGCAACTCATCGATTATAACAAATCTGAGTTACCTTCAGGCCTAATTATACACCCCACTGCACTGAAAAATCCTTCCTGGTATTTTCAAAGATATAAAATAAACCCGAATTGGGTTAATTACTTTGCTGTCTATGTAGATGAACTCCATGGGAAACCTTCTATTTATCAGGATGTGGTGCAAAAATCAAAGTCAAATTCCAAGGCTGGAAAGCACATCACATCTTTTATCTCAACCTGGTAGAATTACTTTAGTTAAATCTGTTATCCAAGAATTATCACTTCATATGCTTTCTTGTATCAAACTTTCTCAGCATTGTCCTAAGACCATTGATTCTTTAGTTTTCAATTTCATCTGGGGTTATAATAAGAAGAATCCTAAACAACACTTTCTGCCTTGGAAAGCTTTGTGTTGCCCAAAGGAACAAGGGGGTTTAGGTATTAGATCAATCCTCTTATTCAATAAGCCTTGCTAGGTAAAAACATCTGGAGACTAATTGACCAACCATCCACATTATTAAGTAAATGTCTCATTCCAAAATACATCAAGGATTTATATAATGGAGAAGTCAAACCTCAGTCTAAGTCCTCTTGGATCTGAAGAGGGATTCAATCCAGTAGCAATC
Source organism: Ceratonia siliqua (assembly GCA_034509205.1). NCBI lineage: Eukaryota > Viridiplantae > Streptophyta > Magnoliopsida > Fabales > Fabaceae > Ceratonia > Ceratonia siliqua. The sequence continues at coordinate 12,338 of JASKGM010005309.1, forward strand.
TCATCCTCTCCCATCTAGGCTGGACAGTAAGCAAAGAATCAATGATCAGTTTAAATAACAAATTCTGGTTTCAATTCCCAATTCCTCTCAGCTTATCTGGAAAAGGCTCCTGACTTAATTTCTCCAAAGCAAAATTTTTGGAATCCAGTTGATCCTACCCAGTTATACAATCCCGTGTCAATTCAAAACATCTGTAGGATTCCCTTCCCAGTTTTATATATTCAAGACCAACTTGTCTAGTCCAAGAGTCACACAAGACATTATTCTGTTAAAACTGGGAATGAGGTTCTGCTGCAAGAGTTTTAGTAATCCTATCTCCTTTCCTAATTTTCCTAGGAATAAATTTTGGTCCCTTGGTGTCCCTCCCAGGATTGTTCTTTTTATATGGAGATTAAGGAATAATTCTTTCCCTAATCGAGTCAATCTTGTGTATGATCATATGTTGATGTGCCTTGGTTCTATGAGAGTTGACTCTTGATTCTCAATCCATCTCCTGCTGGCTTGACATTTGGTGGCTAAGAGGGATTAGAGGGTGAAGAATGTATAACTATTCTTGTTTCTGTCCTTTTATTTTATATTTGGAAAACTAGTAACAAACTAGTGTTTGAAGGAACACAACCTTGTCCTACTCAAACCTGATTACAAATACAGCACTACTGTGCTGATCTGAGTGATCTCAATCCAATGACATTTCAGCGAACTACTCATTTTCATAACAACACTAGTTCTTTTCGAAGGTGCCTTACTGTACAAGCTTGAATTTATTTGAATGTAATTGGAAGCTTCAAAAGAAGGAACCATGGTCAGAAGTAGATTTCTGTGGCATTTTCCAACATTATGGGGCATGGAACCCTTGTTCAAGCTGGCATCTTTCAATATTCCAATCAGTTACTACTTTCATCAATTCTTCTGACCGGTTGGACAATGGGGCGCCAGGATGATTGACCATTCAGGCCCTAAATCCAATATTAAATTGTTGAATAAATGATAGGTTTAATTATTAGATTAATTAATCAATTAATTTCATTAATTATTCAAGAAAGTTATAGGATGAGTGAAATGTCATTAGCAAATATCCTAATGAGTATTTAATTCTTCAGGAGTTATCTAATAATTATTTGATTGTTCACAACTAATCCCAAATATAATTTTAATATATTTGATATTTGGAAGACATAGATAGCTAAAGAATGAATAAGAGTAATAGAGATAGAATCAGATAAAAGGGCTGAAGCTATTTTCTGATATTTGAGTGCGCAGTATCTGAAAGACAATTTATTATAGGAGAATCGGTAGATAGCAAACATTAGATTTAGGATACATCATCCCTGTCCCCAATAGAATAGTCTACTCTACTGTGTATTTTGTTTTCTTTTAGGCTGTTTGTTTCCCTAGAAGGAAAACTTTTCTAACATAAAAAGATTTTTTAAAGAATTTTTAAAAATAAATAAGAAAATTTTTTTAATTTTTTTATTAAAACTCATTCTTACTACTAACCTACTATAACTCTTTATCACCATCATTGTCACCACAATTATTTGACGCAGTATCTGAAAGGCAATTGATTATAGGAGAATCAGTAGATAGCAGACATTAGATTTAGGATACATCATCCCTGTCCGCAATAGAATAGTCTACTCTACTGTGTATTCTGTTTTCTTTTAGGCTGTTTGTTTCCCTAGAAGGAAAACTTTTCTAACATAAAAAGATTTTTTTAAGAATTTTTAAAAATAAATAAGAAAATTTTTTTTAATTTTTTTATTAAAACTCATTCTTACTACTAACCTATTATAACTCTTTATCACCATCATTGTGACCACAATTATTTGATTGGGTTTGAAGTTAAATTCAGTCTTACATTAAAATTTTGAAAATAAATCAGGCCTGATCGTGACCTTTGATATTTTAAATTGGTGCTCAAATAAATTTTGAAAGCGAGTTAAGCTTTTGATCCAAACTTAAATCTAAACATTTCTATGGGACATCAATTTAAAATGATATTAAAAGAGTCCAACTTAACTTAGATTTCTTTTTTTTTTTTTGCTTTTTAAGTCTAAACCCAAAATATTGTCATTGTTATTACTATTAACATTCACTCTGTCACCATTGCTGGATGATATTATCGTTTTACTAACCATAGTCCCACAAAATAAACTTTTTGATATATTCTAAACAAAAAAACTACATAAAAATTTTTAATGAATCAAATATAAAAAATTTTTAAGAAAAAGTTTTTAAGAATATTTTTTAAAAAAATATTTATTTTCTTACAAAACTAACTAAGCCTTATCAAAAAGAAATGAAATTCTTACATAATGATTAAAATTATTAATGAGATAATGTAGGACTCTATTTTCAGGGGCTTTTCTATGGTAGTCATAGTTTCTTTTAGGGTACCAATAATACCTCTTAAAGCTTGTGGCCACTTTGGCCACATAACTTATTTACCTTGATATATTGACAACTGTGCTGCGGTACCCTTCTAAAAAAACGTATACCACAATGGTATCTTTGAGAGCAAATAACACACTTAAATTTTTGTCCTAATTGAAACGACCAACTTCAAATATGAATATCTATGAAATCATTTTCTCTCTTAGCCTTCTGGTCAAATACTTTCTCGTGTAAGTGAAATTATAATCCTAGCTTTTATTAAGGAGCAACAAGAACGCGGACGATCCCAAAAGACTGAGCAAATAAATCTCTGTCTCCTTTCTAATCTCATCATGGTGTCTCTAAAAATAATCAGATATCACAAACCCCATTGGGAATGCTTATACTGGTTGAACCGCACCGAAGAGAACCGCACTTAAGCACCTTAGTTATAGTTGCTTGTTTCTATTCTCAGGGCAAGCAATCTCTGAAATGACAAAACAAAAATTTCTTAATCATCTTCTATAACATCATTGGTGTCTTCATCAGCAAGTGAAGCTCGACTCAGTGCTATTGAATTGGCAGAGCATGAACAACTCAACAGAAAGAGCCATCGAGTCATCGATTGCTGGTTGTGTCTTTGTTTAATATGGAAAAGGGGAAAGAACGACGCTTTCTTCTTGGGTTTTGGCTTTCCCTGTTTATTGGAGATGAACCAAATAGGTGTAAAGCCCATTGTCAATTTCGATCAGTTTGATGTATGAATCCATGCATTTACATGATCTTGTCATTCCAGACCACAGTGATATCTGATTATTTTCAGACAAACCAAGATGAGATTAAAGAGAAGACGGATTTATTTGCTCATTTTTCTAGAATTGTCCGTGTTTTGGTTGCTCGTTAATATAAGCCAGCATTATAATTCTGCTTACAACATGGGAAAGAGTACTTCACCAAAAGGGTGAAAGAGAAAATGATTTCAAAGATACTCATATTTGAGGTTGGTTGCATCAATTATGATGAAAATCAAGTGGTGCTATTTGCTCAAGACTAACCAAAGATGCCACTGTCGACGTAGTACATGTTTTGTCTAGAAAAATGATACTCTGAAATAATGGCTTCATGTATAACATAGAAGGAGAGAGAGAGAGAGAGAGAGAGAGAGAGAAGAAGTGGGTGAAGAGTAGGAAGACGACAACAGAGGAAGGTGTGGGTGAAGCTTGAGAGATGGCTTTCCAGAGAAGAATTATAAAAAACAAAAATTCATAATTAATTAATTAATTAATTTTATTTTAGATATATTTGTTTGTTAAATTTAAACATCTAAACAAAGGGTAAGTCATCATTTAACCTTCCATTTTACCTTCTGTCTCTTTTTTTTTCCTTGGACTTAAATTCTTTCCTTTTTTTCCCCTACCAAGGGTTAAGAAATAATATTTCTTTCCCTTATTTGGGTTTTGAAAAATAGTAAAGAACAATAAAAGATTTTAAATAAAAGAAAAAAATTAATAATTTTTTGTTATAAATTTATTTTTATTAAAATTATTAATTATTTTATCCTACAAAATGCTTGGAACAATATATATATATATTGGAGAATTTTTGGAGGGTTAATAAAAAATCCTTCATTCTCTTCTTCTTCTTAGAAAAAGCTTTTAAACAAGAGGTAAATTTTAATCAAACCATCCCTTCCTCTTCTATCCATTATCTTCCATTATCCTCCATTCAAACATACTTTAAGGAGTATTTGAAAGTGGGGAGAAAAATAAAATGGAAGAAATTCATAAAAAACTAAAAAGACAGTAAAATGGAAAATTTCCTTCTCCTTGTTTAAATGTATAAAGTTAATAAAAAATATTAAATGAAATAATTAAATATAATTATTTTTATAAATTTAAATTTTATAAATTATAATGATTTAGTTTATTGGTATAGCTAGTTGTCCTCCAAAATTTTTCAAATTAAAACAAAGGGTTGTGTTAAGTTATACTCCAGTTAGCTTTTTAATTTGTTAATTTTAATTTTGTAATTTTAAAATTTTTTTAAGAAATAATTTAAAAGAATATAAAAAAATTCAAAAAAAAAATCTCATAATAAATATTAAAAAATAATTCAAAAAACAAAATAATTTTTTTAATTATTACTTAAAATAAAAAATTACAAAATTAAAAAGCTAAGTCTAGTATCTTAGCAGTTCCCTAAAAGAATTTTAAAAATATGAAGTGGAGTACACCAAAAAAAATCTAGAGAAGAGAATTTTAAAGAGTAAATGAAAAATCCTTATTAATTAGTTTCCCTCACAAAAAACTCTCAAACAAAAGAACTCCTTTCTCTTCCATTATCCTCTACTAAAACATATATAACTAAAGTATTAAATTGAATTTTTTTCACATTACCATATTAATTTTCACACAGAAAAGGGATAAGACGATAGTACCAGTGGCGAGTGCAGGTTCTTGCTTTTGGTAGAAGCACTGGCATTATTGTAAGTTCGAATCCGAGACAGCAACCTGAGGGTTTTGGCCTTGGCCGCAGGGTGATGGCAGGGATTGAATATTGGATCGAAGTTCCTTGTAGACACCAAATTTGCAGATTTCGCCATAGCTCTTTAGGACTGAAGAAAACCTTTCCCAAGTGTGTGTGTGACAGAGAGAGAGAGAAACAAAGGGGGGAGGGAGGGAGGGAGATGGGATTTTAGTATTTATTCTAACCTTATCTTCATGTGTGATTGGTGCATGTGCCTCGTCTGCAGAAGTGGCTTTCTTGGGGACACCTGAGACCATATAGACAAACTTTATTTTTTACATCACAAAGGATTTTCGTTTATTTATTTTTCTCTTATATTGGGAACAAAAGTACGCAATTAGCCATAGGACATAAACTACAAAAGTTTCAATAACACTAATCAGCTGAGTAAAAATAAGCAAGAATATTGCAATCATTGTGGTGTGATGCAAAAGAGAAAAAAATATTTTTTTTATTTTATAAATAATTTTTGTAAAAAAATTAAAAAAAAACGAAGCTTCTCATATGAATCAGAATTGAAAATAAAAATTATTTTTTTTAAAAGTACTATTAATTAAATAAAAAATGACAAAACTAATCTGAAACATTAATAATATTATCAAAAATACTTGTTAAAAGATTTTAGTCAAATGTTAATTTTTTATTTATCACAACACCTTATTTTTTGTTTTTTTTTGTTGCAGCATAAAAGTGCATATTTGCATATGTGCTACCATGTTAATTCATTTGAACATTCTGTTAATATCTATAAATATACAACTTATCAGGGCACCCTAAATTGGGTGGTTATGGCCATTGGTGCATCTTAGGTGCAACAAGCACCCCAAATTGTGATGTTTGTTACTATTGGTGCACCAAGCACCCCAATATAAGGGTGCTTGGTGCCTTAGGTGCAGAAAGCACCCCAAATCTGAAAGTTTTGGAGTTGAAAACTATATTATCATTCCTTCAACATTCGAATATACAAAGGGAAAAGCCAATGCGGCTCTGGAAAGCAACAAGGTAAAAACCAATGGATAAAGATAATAACCACAGGACACTATTACTATCCTATGTACATAAAAAATACAGCACATGGTAGCATGTAATAGGTAAAAAGAAGAAATCACAAATCTAATATAGTTGACTTTCCTAAGGGATGACAGCTAATGGGGCACTCCTATACTCCCCCTCAGGATGGAGTGTATAGGTTAATCACATTCAGCTTGCTAACAAGAGAAGTGAACCTATCTTTGCCAAGAGCTTTAGTGAAAACATATGCTAATTGGTCTCTTGTCTAGACCTTAGTTGGAGCAATCTCACATGAATGAACTCTTTCTCTGACAAAGTGACAGTCCATTTCAACATGCTTCATTCATTCATGAAAAATAGGATTTGCAGCGATGTGAAGCACTACTTGGTTGTCACAGAACAAGACTATGGAATCCATCTATGGCGCTTCCAAATCAGTCATAAGCCACCTTAACCATAATATTTCACTAGTGGTGGTTGCCATAGCCCTATACTCAGCCTCAGCTGATATTGTGCACAATAGATTGCTTCTTCGTTTACCAAGAAATAGGGGGTCCCCACAAGGTAATGAAGTGTCCCACACTGGATCTAGGGTTGTCGGACATCCTCCTTAATCAGCGTCACAGTATGCAAGCAAGGTTAAATCCTTGAAGTAGGAAGAATAATTCCTTGGCCTAGTGCTTTCTTCAAGTAACGAAGCACATGTTTAACTCCCATCATGTGTTCCTCCCTAGGAGTGTTAACAAATTGGCTGAGGGTATTCACGACATGTGTGATGTCTGGTCGTGTCATCGTGAGATAAAGTAACCTTCCTACTAATCGTCTATACCGATATGTGTCAATCATGGGACAGTCAATCATGAGTGTCCCATGATCTGCCCGTAACCCATGATTCTTTTCCATAGGGGTGTTGCAAGGTCAATAAGCATGCATACCACTATCTTCAAGAATGTCAAGTATGTATTTGCACTGACTAAGGACAATGCCCTGTGGTGAGCTTGCAACCTCGATCCCGAGAAAATATTTTAGAGTGCCAAGGTTTTTAACACTAAATATGTCATCTAGATACCGTTGAACCTTTTGTATTTCTTCTTGCCTATTTTCTACAATAATGACATCATCAGCATAGATGAGGGCTACAGTGAAGATGTTGTCTTCCTTGTAAATGAACATGGAATAGATGCATTGGACTATCTAAATCCGGTACTCAGTGAGGCATTGGTAAATTTATGATACCAATTGCGCGAAACTTGCTTTAGGCCATATAGAGATTTCTTCAATTGACACACTCTAGTCTCCCCACTTTTAGAAAAACCTTGTGGTATAGACATGTACACCTCTTCTTCTAAGTGTCCATGAAGAAAGGCATTATTCACGTCGAGTTGGTGAATTACCCAATTAAGCTTGGCATTAATGGTGAGCAAACAGCGGATGGTGACTAACTTGGCCACTGGAGCAAAGGTCTCATGGAAGTCCACACCCTTCACTTGATTAAAACCTTTGGCAACTAATATGGCTTTATGTCACTCAATTTCTCCACTTGGTTTGTACTTGATCATATATACCCATTTGGAATAAATAGTTTTCTTCCCTTGGATGAAGTGATTCAAGAGACCAAGTCTCATTTTGTTCAAGAGCATTAATTTCCATTTGCATAGCATCCCTCCAACATTGCTACTTAACAGCCTAGGTAAAGCTTCGTGGTTCATCATGAATAGTAACATATGCCAAGAAGCTTTTGTGTATGGGAGAAAATCTATGGTAAGAAACATGAAGGGAGAGAGGATAAATGACATTGTGTGCTTCGGGTAGACCAGTTACCTCAAACCCATCGAAGTGCTTGGGAGTCCTCATATCTCTCTTTACTCTTCGTTGATTATTGTCACTACTTATTATCTCTTGTTCATCTCGGGAAGAAACTGAATCACCAGTGGCATTATCATTATTAAGTAGCTGGTATGAGAATGATGCATTGAGGCTGGGCCATATTGTCTTCAACTTCCTAAGGATCAATGTAATCTGAGTTAACATCACGACTTGGACCACTATCAGCTAGGATTGGAGTATTGGGTCTGGCTATCTCATTTATTTGACCTAGTCCGTCCACTTCATTTCTAAACCATGTTGTTCATGGTTCAGCATATTATCGTGTGGGTCTATGATGGTAGTTGGGCTATGTTCAATTACTAACCCAATTTCCTAAGTAACATCAAGTTCTCCATGTGCTTGAGAAATGGGCTGAGAGATCTCATTCATCCTACATAAGGGGTATTAAAAAGTCATCAGAATCAATTTCCATTAAATTTCTTTGGTGGCCAGCATGTTCCAAGGAGCATTATTTCAGAGTGCCACACATAAAAGGGAAATTCTCTTCAAAAAATACCATATCTCTTGAAGTATATATTATTTTCTTCTCAATGTCATAAACCTAGTATCCCTTTTTACTTGTGTGAGTATCCCATAAAAATACATGGTTTGCCTCTCTTACTGATGGTATCCCTTCCTTTACTATTATCACGAGCATAGGATAAACACCTAAAGACTCTCAAATGATCATAAGTGGGTTTGGTTACCATGGAGATCTCATAAGGAGTCTTATTTTGAATGACCTTAGATGGTAGCCTATTAATCAAATATACAGTAGTCAAGACACATTCTCCCCAAAATCTTATTAGTAAGTCTACTTGAAACCTTAAAGCTCAGGCAACTTCAAAGATATGTCTATGTTTTCATTCAACCACCCTATTATGTTGAGGTGTGTATACACAATACGTCTGAAGCATGATACCCTGACTATCATAGTATTGAAGTATATATTTTGATTAAAATTCTCCCTCATTATCTGTTCTTATATGCTTAATTTTCTTCCCAAATTGTGTTTTGATCATATTGCAAAACATGAGTAAATACTAAGCTACTTGTAATTTGCATTTCATCAGATAAACCCAAACCCCCTTACTAAAATCATCCACAATAGAAAGAAAATAATGAGCACCCACAGAAGATGGGGTTTTGTAAGGCCCCCATATATCATAATGAATGAGATAAAAAAACATATGCGATTTTTATTGAGCTAGTTCCAAAAGACAGTCTAATCTGCTTAGCTTTCATACAAGAGTCACTATGGGAATCAAACCACTATGGATATTATTAGCATTGAACTTTATTTTCTCAACATTTGCATCTGAGATATGCCCAAGTCTTCTATGCCATAATTCTGTGTCATTCATCCTGCTGACATTCATTATAGCAACAACACCTCCAACTGTCTCAAAATAATAGAGACCATCAAGCTGTCTACCTAGACCAATTATGTTATTTGAACCAAAATCCTACATAACACAAAAGTCCACAAGAAAAATCAATGCACAATTGAAATCCTTAGTCAACCCACTAACGAAGAGTATATTGCATTTAAACTTAGGAATACTTAGAACATGTTTTAAATGTAACCCATTTTATTAATGAAACTTCCCAATTGCATTGACAAGAATTGAATCCCCATTAGGAATTTTCACAGAAAGGCTAGTAGCATTCTCCTTCTCATCTAATAATGCATCATCATAGGTGATATGTTTAGAAGCTCCCCGAATCAATTATCAAGGATTTTCTAGAATCAATCTTACGAGTCATGTTCACAAATGGTTTCATGAACTGGATCATAGAATTTGAAGATTCACCTTTATCCTTGAAATATTGAATGAGCTTAGCATATTGAGATTTTGACAAACCAGGAAATGGGTTGGCTTCATCTTCAACTTGTGCCACTTTGGGTGTGGCCCTTTGGTCTTGGTTCCTACCTTATTTCCTTCCTCTTTCACGATTATCTCTTTTCTAAACTTAGAATCTGTATTCTAATGGTGGAATGAATAATATCCAACCCCATCAAAAAAGCATATAAATTTCTTCCTCCCTCATTGAGCAAACTTCCTTTTGGGCATCACAAGTACACTTCGGAGTTGGAGAAATGGTGTCAAGTTCATCCTAAAGACCCTTGAACCTAGTGTAGTATGTGCTAACAGAAGCTTTGTCATGTATTAGAAGGCTGATGGACCTCCTCATATCATAAGCTCTTGGTGTGCAGCCTTTGCCAAAACATTTTTTTCAAGTCATTCCAAATCTCCACGGCTGTTTTGGCATAACGCATGTTGGTGCAAATCTCCTTCTCCATTGCAATTTTCAACCATCTGACAACCATATCATGTAACTTCTCCAGTTTTTGAAGTCTTACAATTCCAGTGACAACATGGTGAGAGTTCTGTAAACAAAGCCATATTTTTGCTTAGCAAGAAAAGGTGTTTGTCATATCTTGAACCCACTGGCCATAATTGCCGATTTTAAGCAGCTCAGCGACAAATACTTGCCTCAGATTATCAAATGCATTGAGAAAATATGGTGACATAACATCCACATTTTTCACTTGATTTATGTTTCCAATACTCTCCGTGAGCTCCTTTCTCTGTTGACTTTGTTCTGACATGGTTCACCAGTGAGACAAGTAAACAGAAAAGAAGAAGAACGAATGAAGATGATTACAGCAGAATAAGTGTTTTCAAGAAAGATCCGATACCATGAAAGTTTTGGAGTTGAAAACTGTATTCTCATTCCTTCAACATTCGAATCTATAGAGGGAAAAGCAAATGTGGCTCTGGAAAGCAACAAGGTAAAACCAACGGATAAAGACAATAACCACAGGACATTATTACTATCCTATGTACATAAGAAATATAGCAGACAATAGCATGTAATAAATAAAAAGCCAAAGTATCTTTTTTGTTCCTTATGTTTGAAGGATGTTTCAATTTTATCCCTTATATTTCAAAGGTTTCAATATTGTCCCTTATGTTTAAAAAATGTATCATTATTGTCCCTAACACTAACATCGTTAAATATTGAGACGAAAATGCTGACGTGGCGATGAGGTGGAACAGATGTACACATAAGTAGTACACCTCAGCAGATGGGTGGACCTAGTAAAATCAAAATTTTTCAGAAGATAATGCAAGGATCTATAGCTGAACCAGAAGCAGAGGATGAGGAAGTGAAGTTGAATCTCCTATTCAATGGAAAACTCTACGCTCCACCTTCTGATTCACATCCTCTCTTTGTTACTCTTTGCCTTTTCTGAACTCCCCATTGCATCGCTAGGTAATATGTGCAAAAAGCTGCCATTTTAATTCACTTCCTAGAAATCTTTAATCCTGTTCAGTTTTTTCTTTATGTAATTGCTTTTATGGGTTTGAAGCTAAATCTTCACAAGTGGTTACTCCGATTAAGCTACAACAGCAAAATGAAGACACAGAACCATTTGTGGGTGTGGATATTGGCACTGACGTCTCAAACCTGCCATCACCGGCAGACTTGGTTGCATTTCTTCAGCTGTAGAAGATAACCCACATCCGTCTCTACGATGCTGACCCTGACTTTCTCAAAGCCTTGGCTCGTACCAAGATTCAAGTCATCATCAGAGTCCCTAACAACTAGCTCCTCGCAATTGGGTCCTCCAACACCATAGCTCTACCCCGAAACGCTCATCACCGGTGTTGCCGTCGGTGACGAGGTCTTGACCACTGTACCTTCTTTCACTTCTTGTTCCTGCTATTCAGTCCCTCTACAATGCTTTGGTTGCTTCAAATCTTCATGACCATATCAAGATTTCGACCCCTCATGCCGCATCTATAATTCTTGACCATTTTCCACCATCTCAAGCTTTCTTCAATTAAAGCCTTTTATCTATCATCCTTCCTCTGCTTCAATTCCTTTCCAAAACTGGGTCACCCTTAATGATGAATCTTTGCCCCTACTATGTGTATATGCAGAACAAGGGGGTTGTTCCTTTGGACAATTCATTGTTCAAGCCGTTGACACCTTCCAAAGAAATGGTAAATCCCAATACTCTACTTCATTACAACAATTCATTGTTCAAGCCATTGTTTTATGGGAATACTACGCCGACGTATTTGCTTCATGTATTTGGAACCAAGTAGACCAAAAAGACGTCCACCCATCTGCTGAGGTGTACTTAGTTCAGTCCACGTGCTTCACCTCATTGCCACATTAGCATTTTTTGTCTCAATATTTAACGGTGTTAGTGTTAAAGACAATAATGATGCATTTTTTAAACATAAGGGATAATATTGAAACCTTTAAAACAAAAGGGACAAAATTGAAACCTCCTTCAAATATAAGGGACAAAAAACGTACTTTAGCCTAGATAAAAAGCATAAAGCACAAATCTAATACATCAAAGTTGACTTTGCTAAGGGATGATAGCTAATGGGGCACTCCTATAAAATTGGGTGCTATTTGCATTAGTGACTAGTAATCTTAATATTGCTCTTTTTTACTATTTAGTTCAAAGTTTGGCTAGTTCTATTTAAATGATTTAAAAAACTATCAAAAAATCCAAATAAATATTCATTTTCAAGCATTATAGTTATTATTGGCAACTTAATGCATGTCTATTCTCAACTTAGCTATGCACATTTACTCAAAAACTAAACGTGGGTATTTATGTTAATGTAGACAAAAGAGATCAAATAGGAGGTCTTTGAATCTATTACAAATTAACCTCTCTAGTCTCTAGTGCTAACTTAAACTTAAGAGGTAATTTCTTCTTACAACCAATAAATTATTTCCATACTAAAGTACTTGGTACTGTCTGTTTAACTGTTGTAGTGTTGTGGGAACATGTTGGAAGTTTTATAGTAATATTGTGGGCATCCCAAGTTTAGGTTCTTGCTGCACCTATGGAATATCATTTTGCACCAAGGTGTACTTGGACTATCATTTTGAGGTGTCATTATGTATTGAACTTATTATTTTGAGTAAAATTGACTTTTGGTTCATCTTTCATCTTTAAAATTCATAATGATTTTCTTTCAATTTATTATAGGGTTCGCCGTAATCTGTTCCTGTAAATCCCGTAGTTGAACCTACCCAAAATGTTCCAAGAAAAGCATCAAGTAGTTAGGATCATTTGTCATATTGGATTTTATATGATATTGTGATGTTGGACATACGTACATATAGTTATATTGGATATATGACATTTGGGATTATATCAGTTTTGTTCATATAATTATTTTTATTAATGTTAACAGGATTAATTCACAATTTGATATTGATTTAAACATATATAAAAAAATGACACAACTTTTAGTGGCTACTTTAATTTATCGCCAGTAAGATCTATTAAGGTATCAATGGCGACCTTTGTAGACCTTGAATATATTTTAGTGGCAACACTATGTAGTGGTCATTGAAATAAGCTTCACTTATGGTCTCCACTGAATCTATTCAATGGTAACACTAAGTAGTTTCCATTGAAACATGCTTCAGTGGTGACATTTAATCCCCACAAAATGCATTTAGTCGCGATATTTTGTCACCACTGAAGCATGTTTCAGCAGCGACTCTTTATTTTTACCACCAATGAAGGTCTTAGTGGTGATTCATGGAGTTTGTGAAATGCAAGTGTGAAGAGCTTAGCAAGAGTATATTAAGTCCATTGTAGTTTGTGTTGATTGTTGTGTGTTTGTTTTAGTTTGCTTGAGGACAAGCAATGGTTAAGTGTGGGGGAATTTGATAGGTACATAATTTGTCATGTTTTTATAGTGAATTCTCTTGAATTTACTTGCTTTGTTCTTGAGTTTATTATGCTCTTAGCTTTGTTTAGTGTTTTGGAGGTTGAAATCCACTTTAGAGTGATTTGGTGTTGTTGGGAATAGGTTGTCCTCGAAAGTAAGTCATATTCCTCAATGTAATGTAAATACATTTTAATATTAATAAATAAAGAGTTCATTTATGTAAGCTTTATTTTCTAGCCATTAAGGTTCCTAGATTATAATAAACTAAGATACATTTGCGTAAGAGTTATGCAAAAGGAGATATGTATCTTTGAATAAATCTAAAATACTATTCACAATCACTGAGTATAGTTGGTCAATCTATTCAATAAAGATTATAGTGTCTAGATTACCTCCATAGAAAAAATGAGACTCTTTTCCAAAGGAATAGTGAATCTCAAATCATTGAAGTAGTAGACTTCAGATAATGACACTACTCAATGAGTTGGAATCAAGTGAGATATCAAGTTCGAGTTGATATCATTGCTTTGAACTTGAACTCTTACACATTGCATCCGCTAGTGGCAGACTTGTGTTCATGACCATTGTGATATTCGATATACTATGGGTATGACCATTGTGTAACATTGGTTAAGACTCTGTATGTTGGGATCATAATGGGAGTGAACATCTAAGAACATAAATCCAGGAAATAAAGTTCGTAGCATTACATCACTTATGGTAATTTCAAAAAGACAAGTGACATATTTGGGCTCAGTGAAATGATGAATTAGCTACTCATCATTTTAAGATAATTTTAGAAAAGTTCTAAAAGATTATTTGGTCACGTATCGAATGAAATCTAAGACCATGAGACAAAATTTACATCAGGGGTAAAACGATAATTTTACCTTGCGTCAATGGATAACTACGAGGGTTCACAAACACTAGGTTTACAAATTAGACAATCAATGTTCAACATTGACTTATCATAATTTTAGGATTTATCAAGAGTGCAATCCTAAGTCTTTAGTGAAATGACTTCATAATTAATAAAATTATATTATCTTAATGAGATTAAAATGATCCTAAATTTATTGCAGCTTGAAATTCTTATGTCCAAATGTATTCTCCACCTAACTTTGGAGAATTCAATCCGCAATAAGTTGAAATAGATTTAAGATAAAGTTAACTGATAGCATTTCAGTTAATTTCTTTATTAAGATAAGAGTTGTCTTAATTTAGACAAAGAATTATTTTATGACAAATGTTTTCATAATCATGCTTGAATGTGAGAAATATTTTTACCACCAAAGAGACAAAAATAATTCTCATATTAGTTATTTAATTTAAACAAGTGTTTTTTTAATTAGAAAATAAAATTTTAAGATAAAGGTTTGTCTTAATTAAAACAAGTGTTGTCTCAATTTAGATAACGTTTATCTTAATAATTATTTTTGGTTTACCTACTTTAAATTAATATTTGAATTGTTTAAATATTTAATTTGAAGAAGTTGAATAAAATAAAATTAAATCCCCATTTAATTAGAAATTTTAGCTATAACATTTATTTAGGATAAAACTAATTTAATTAATTATTTATCATAATATTGTTGCAAAGTTTTAATTATTCAAACTTGTGAAACAACCTCCTCCTTATGTGATGGAGAGGTGTATAGCCAAAGGAGGGGGAATTAGTCTTTAACATGGTCAAATATATTCCCTCCTAATTATCTTAATTATATAAGTGAATAAATGTTGAAAATTAAAAGAGTTTTAATTTCTTAGGTAACCTACATTCACTAGAAAACTAACTAAGTCAAATGGATTTAATTATGTAAAATTCATTTATTTGAATTTTTAATTCAAGTATGACCAATTAGAAAGTCACACATGTTTTATTTGATTATTAAATAAAATATGTTATTATCAAAATTAATAATATGATATTAATTGATAAATTATTAAATAAATTGATTATCTAATATTTCTCATTAGTAGACATGTGAATCCCTAATGGCTAGGGATCGAGTTTTTGAATTACACTCAAATACTTTCACATGACCTAGGGTTAGATACTATATATATGCAACATTTCCTTCTTGTGGCCATTCAAGTGAATATTTTGAGAAAGAGAAAAAGTGAATTATTTGGTGTGGCACTATAGAGTTCTTCACGCAATACTAAAAGAAACAAAGGGGAAGGCTTTCTAATTTACTTTAAAAGTTATCAATTATTTTTTTTCATCTTTTGTTTTATTCCAATCACTAAACCTGTTTACTGTAGGTTTCGTGGATTGGTACTTCCCAAAGAATAGGCTGTCAGTGCGCTTGGCTGGGAACTATATTACAATATTAAAGTGATTACAAGATATATGTAAAATTCTTATTTATTTTATTTCTCTTTCTAGCCGTGAGTTATTTGTCTATGTGTTTTGTTTCTACTTGTTTACAAGCTTGAATGTTTTAAAATTTTTGAAACTCATGCTTGTACCGTAAACACTTAGGATTAACAACTAGAAAAAGAGCTACGGTGCCTAGAATAAAAAATTACTCCCAATAGGGCCACAGTGCCCAATGTTGGAAACCCCAAAATTTCCCTAATTTCTTATTTAGGGCCCCAAGCCGTAGCTCCCAATCCCAAAGCTGCAATGCCCGTGTGACTTTAAAATGCGATTTTCACTTCAAAAACATAAGTTTGGCTTGAGGAAAACTTGAGAGAAACCTTAGAAGAGAGGAGGAGAAAAAGAGGAAGGTTGGAGGGAGTGGATTCAGAGAAGATTCATCCGAGTGGAGTTCTTTAAAGAGTTTTCTCTTTATCTTTTCTCCATTCCCTTTGTATCTTCTATTATTTTCATGGATTTAAATAATGTAACAGATGGTTTTCTGATGATGGTTGGCTAAATCCCTTAGTTGAGAGTAAACTTAATGCTTTGGGCACAACTTTGTGATTATATTTATTGATAATGTTCCTCAACTCTTCTTGAATGATTGTTTATTTTCTTCCATTTGATTTTTTCATTATTTGTTACTTAGGTTTGTTTAAGTGCGCAATTAAATGAGATTGACAACTATCTAATGCTAGAATTGGGGACTTGAATACGTAATTGTTCTTGTATCATATTCAAGATAGCAATTTGTTGTTATAGGGATGTCTATATCTTGATAACTATGAAGGGAAATATAGCATAGGTTAAATAATCCAAGCATTTGATATTATTGCCTAGATTAACTTGTCTTTCTCACCTTAATGTTTTCATTGAATTAATCTAGAGAGTTAGTTCTAGGTTGTTCATTGAATAGGGAGTAAGTAGGGAGTGTTCTTCGATTTATCAATAAACTAGGAAAACTTGGGATAGCAAGCCACCTCATGCTATTTACGGTTAGTAGTCAGGATAGGAAGTTATGAATATTGTCAAGTTTATGATCATAATAATTAATTGTCTATGATCATTTGTCATTGTCCAATAGTAAAGAGTGAACCCTCAGCCAA
This sequence comes from Ceratonia siliqua, assembly GCA_034509205.1. Taxonomy (NCBI): domain Eukaryota; kingdom Viridiplantae; phylum Streptophyta; class Magnoliopsida; order Fabales; family Fabaceae; genus Ceratonia; species Ceratonia siliqua. Next base: position 29,308 of record JASKGM010005309.1, read on the forward strand.
GTCTCTCACCTTATTCTCATTTTTGGTTGTTTATTTCTTTTCTTTTTTTATCTTTAGTTTATTGTTTTCAAAAACCCCCTTTTTTATATTTTCAGTATTTGATTTTTTAATTTTATTAGTAACTTATTAATTAAACACAATTCTCTGCGGGAGAATGACCGTTCCTCATAAAACCAAAATACTCACCACTATATTGCAAGGATTTATTTGTTTGTTTTCATTTGGGAATGCACAATTTGCGCTGAATTTGAATCCTGTACAATTGCGACGATCATGGCTATTCAGCATGCGCTTGATGACCACGATTGTCTCAAAAACAAAAAGGTGCATCGGGGACTGCCTGCCCAAATAAAGGAGGGCGCATTGGACAACCACGATGCAACCATACTGCGTGTAGTTGCAAGCCTACCGTAGAGGATCCATGTGCGCCACACATTAATTGTAGGGCTTAAATTTATTACATATTCTTCAAATGGGTAGACAACCACATAATCATATAAACTTTATCCTTTCATTCATTTGCCTACCATCACTAGTCATGGAAGACATAGATGAAGAAGATAAAATGATTAATGTGTGTGTGTGTGTGTGTGTGTGTGTGTGTGTGTGCGCGCGTGCCCATTGGCCACAAACAACCTATTTAAAATATAGGATGGCTTATATTTTCGTGACCCACTATCGGTTGGGCTAAGTTAAACTAGGTCAACCTATATTGACAGTCTTCACTCACAAATAAAATCTTTCACAAACTTTAGAAACATTTTATTTCAACCACTCATGTTACTTCACTCGTTCATTTCATTCATCGCGGTACATTTTTATCATAATATAAAATAAAATGTATTTGTAAAATTTATAATAATTATTGTTTGTAATATGAGCATTGTTTTATTATAAATTTTATTTTATTGCAATGGTTCACATCGATAAATTAAATTAGATTTGTAACATGGGTGCTTGTTAATCCATTCTTTTTATTTTAATTATACTTAAATAAACAATCATTTAAAATAAAAATTATTATTTAATAAAAAATAAATTAAAATGTAATTATTCATAGTCTATTTATATAAAATATAATAAAAGATAGTAAAGAGTTATTAAATAACTACCAACTAACTTTTTTTAAAACAAATTAAAACTATATGCAAAAGATTTCAAGAAGACCAACTCTCCTAGAATTATATATAATAGTATAAATTATATGATATTGATTCATGAAACTAACCTAAAAAGGACGTAACTGCCAAAGCAATAGATGCGGTTAAATTTGAATATACACATTCCTTTTAACCATTTTTAAATATAGATGCTTCTGGATAATCTCAGTAGTTAAATTTGGAATTTACGTATGCCTTTGAAGTACGAAAAATCCCCTTTGGAGGAGAACGAAGGTTGATAGATGAATGAAACATGTGTCCATGAGAGATAAACCAAGAAATAAGAGATTTCCAAGTGTCCAAAATAACTCAGGTACTGTCGGGAGTACCATACTCCTACTGTTAAATTTATGCCACATGGTTTTTTCTTGTTTATGCCACATGATTTCCAAGTAAACAACACTACGTGACACAATTTTAACAAAAGAAATATAGTACTATGAGGGTATTGTAGACTCCATGTGTCCAAAAGATGTAAAGCTCTTACAAACAAGAGTCAAAAGTACCTTTCGTATCCATTGAATTGCTGCATTCTATTCATAATCCCCATCCATAAGGGCCTCCTAAGAAAATTTTATCAACATCATCAAGACTGTCAACTTAAGCTTAATCATGAATCTCTATCAGGGTAAAGAACACAGGAAATCCTCATGAAGAAACCAGTTTTGCTGCTCTAATGTGGTAACGCCCAAAGCATATAAAAAACGTTATCCTCCATGAACACTCTTATGTTTCATGGTACCATCTTCAACGGACAGACAACTATAGAAGTTTCAGTCCACCAGTTACATCATCAATCACTTCAACTGGCCCTGCACTTGCAATTGTATATCAGATCAAATCAAACAGAACTTTAACGAGGAAAAGAACAAAAGAGAAAAGCAAAAGCAATAGTGGCAGGATGAAAGAGAAGAGATAATTACCAATAATTGCCATCACTGTCCTGGAATCTAGAAGAAAGGGGGAAAAATTAGTGAAAATACTCTGACAAGTATTATATAGATATCGGCACTTACATTATAGTGTTTAGTAAGTAGAATGTGCAACAAAAGTCAGTATGAAGAAAAACAGACGCCAGATAGATATTAAATCTAACCATTATAAAATTAAAGCCAAAGCACTTATACACCTTCAATCTTATATAGAACGTCTTTCTTAACTTCCACAGCTAAAAATTTTATTCAGCCCCAACAGAAACAGAGTAATGATGCAGAATCTGAATTAAATGAGACCTGGAAACCAGCAGTGACCAGAGCAGCTTGAAAAACAAAATTTAATCAGAGTAGACTAAAGTATTTTCCTGTTTCCCCTCCCGCAACATAGAATTGTCTATAAATATCCACTGAATTCAACACCCAAAAAGCACCCGAAAAAAAAGTCTCCAGTCTTTGATCTTTAAAGTTTGAAAAGAGAATTAACATAGTGATCACTAATAAAACACCTAGGTTTAAAAATTGATAAACTTCACAAAAACACTATTGTCAAAAGTTAAATTTTTTCGTGATGGTAATGTATAAACTTAAACGAATGTTTAAGCTATATAGCTATAAATCAAGAGAGTATAGCAATAAAGTTATCGATGTTATTTTTCCTTTCATAGGAAAGGAAATTTTATTTGAAAGAAAAAGAATACAAACAAGAAGAATAAGACATCCTCCCAACAGAATACTACAATAACTGGCCAAGCATAAAAACAAAGACATTAATGTAACCAAAAAGAGGCCATGAAGACAATCATATCTCAAAGCAACTCTAGTGAAAAATAACTTCAACGGAATATCTTCACCATTCCTCTCCAACCAAACCAAATGCACCAAAGAACAGTAAACAAAACACTGCCAAAAAACTATGCCCTCCTTACTTCAACCAAAACTTCTGAGCTCAGTTAAATGAAAACTTTCGAAGGTTTGAGGGCATTCCCAAGATTGTGATACACACTTCAAAACCTTACTCCACATGAAAGTTGACAAAGCCTTGTTAGGTCTACAAAATTGTAACATATCATTAGTATTTATCTTGTTGAGTACTGTTGTCCAAATGAAAGACTTGACCTCACAAAATTCTAGAAGAGGCTTTTCTAGAAGGAACTTTTCTCTGCATGGGGAATGGATAACAAAATGAAATAAAGACTTCAGAAAAAACACCAAAAGATTCAAGAGTCCATGTCCCCTTGTCTACATCAAAAGAGAGAATGACAAATGAACAAAATTCAAGAAAGGACTGGAGGGATTCCAATTCAGATGCTTCTCTATATTCAAGTTTCTAGATAAATGAAAGTTCCAAGAAATGAGGGAACTGAGTGTCATCAAAAAACATTATGGGAAAATGATGCAGGGAAGAAAGATGACAGAGTTGGGGAAAAGACTCGGTAAAAGAAATATCCCCAACCCAAATATCTTCCCAAAACTTTATGGGAACGAGATCAAAGACCTAAAAGTTTCATATATCTGATAAATGAATTTCCAAGTGCTTGAGTGAGTTGAAGGTTCACACCCGTTCTTATATAAACCATACTTACTCTTTATAGCTTGATGCCATGCAGATGTCTTTTTACATGCCTTGTTTGCTCCTCTAGTGTAGCACTTGACTACGGGTAAGGCACCTGGATCGTTCTTTCTCATTTCCCTATCTTGACTGATAGAGAATTAGATTAGGACGCTTCGAAGGATCATAAAACCTCCTTTGTAGGCAATTCGAGCTGCCTTGGGCCTCCTTGGTTTCAACAATGAGTTGAGGTTAAAATAGTTGCATACTTTATCATTGAATCATTCAAAAAGATCCCCTCTATTGGTCTGAAACTGGCACAGTGGAAGAGTGGAGAAAGAATTACTCAGCTCAACGGCTAAGTAGGATGCACTGGAAATGGAATTTCCAGGTGATGTGAGCAGTACAGAGAGATATAGGGCTCTCAATACCAGGGAAAACACTAGTAATGATCTGATTTCATTATATTCAGATACACCACAAATAGTTCAGATTACAACGGAAAATGACAGAACTAACCTTGGAACTTAACATAAAATTACAGAAATGGAAATAAACAGCCTTTACAACACAAACAGCAAACTACCAGTTACTAAAATAAGAAATACTCAACAGAATAATAAAATACAATTATTTATGAATCTTCTTAACTTTCCTAGTATCCAACCCAAATAAATAATCTAAGGCTAGTTGCTCTGCATTAGTCTGGCCAGCTTGGAAAGATCTCGGCCCAGGGTTATGATCAGGATACATGGGCTCTTTTAAATCATGATACTCGTATAGGTCTGCAACATTAAAGGTCCTGGAAATTCCCATACTCTCAGGTAGGTCCACAATGTAGGCATTTACATTAATTTTCTTGAGAATTTTGTAAGGTCCATATTTCCTTGAACTGAGTTTGCTGTATTTTCTTGTGGGAAAGCGCTCCTTTCGCAAGAAAACCATCACCATATCTCCTTCTTGAAATTCTTTAAACCTGCAATGTTTATCAGCAGCCAATTTGTATTTTGCAATAGTCTCCTCAAGCTTTTGTTTCACTTCTTCATAAACTCTTTGCACCTGTTTTGCCATGTTCTTAGCTGCTGTATTCTTATCTGGGATGGAAGGCAGCCAAGCAAGATCAAGGGCAATCGGTGGGGGCTTAGTATACAGCATACACAATAGAAAATGGGGACTTTCCTGTAGCACTGCGGACAGCATTGTTATAGGCAAATTTAGCCCAAGGCAGTGCATGATCCCAGTCCTTAGGCTTATCACCACATATGCATCTTATCAAATTGCCCAATGTCATTAAGCACCCCAGTTTGACCATCAATCTAAGGGTGTGCTTTGCTGCTATACCTCAAAGAAGTGTCAAACATCTTCCAAAGTGTGACCCAAAAATGGCTTAAAATTTTTGGATCCCTGTTAGTGTAATAATTTTAGGTACTCCATGTAAACGGACTACTTCTCTAAAGAATAATTTGGCCATGTGAGAGGCATCAGAAGTCTTCCTACAGGGAGTAAAATGGGCCACTTTTTAAAAACAGTTCACTACCACAAACACAAAATCAGCTCCCCTTTGGGTCCTAGGCAGGCCCAATACAAAACCCTTGGAGATCTTCCCAAATATTGTTAGGGATCAGAAGAGGAGTATAGAGCCCAGTATTCTAAGTTCAGCCCTTGCAAGTCTGGCAAACAAAACACTTCTTAAAGAAATTTCCCACATCTTTCTTAAGCTGAGGCCAATAATATCTTTCTTCAAGTTAAGCAATAGTTTTGTCTCAGCCTAGGTGAGCACTAAGGCCATCACAATGAAAATCCATCATGAGATTCTCTCTCAAAGAGGTCTGAAGAATACATAGTTGATTGCCATGAAATAGATACCCTTCTAAAATATGGAACTCCCCAGCTAGCTGATTATTAATACATTTTTCCCATACTTCATGAAAATCTTCATCCATGGGGTAGAGCTCCTTTAAGAACTCAAACCCAATAATTTCTTGCTTTAGTGTGATCAACAAGGCTGATTTTCTGCTCAAAGCATCAGCCACTCGATTTTGACTACCCAATTTATGCTTTATCATAAAAGACAACTATTGAAGAAATGTGGCCCACCTAACATGCATGCTGTCCAGACACTTTTGATAATTCAAATATTTCAAGGCTCGCTCTCTGAATTAAATAGTGCTCCAAATGCTTCAATGCTCGAACAACTGCATAGAACTCTTGGTCACAGGTAAACCACTTCTTTGCATCATTTAGCTTCTCACTAAAATAAGCCATTGGCCTTCCTTCTTGGGACAACACAGCCCCAATGCCAACTCCACTGACATCACATTCAACTTCAAATAGCTTCTCAAAATAAGATAAATCCAAAACTGGAGCATTACACAGTTAAAAAATTGTTTTCTTGTTCTTCTCCCCAATGGAACTAACCTTTCTTGAGGCAATCAATGAGAGGGCTACTATAGAATTGAAGTTCTCGATGAACCTCCTGTAAAAAGTAGCTAGGCCATAGAAGCTTTTGACTTCACTAACTGTTTTGGGAATAGGCCAATCCTTGATAGCCTACACTTTACTTTCATCAACTTGAACACTATTTTCAATGATAACATACCCCAAAAACAATATTCTAGGGGTTAAGAACTCACATTTCTTGAGATGAATAAATAATTTATTCTCTTGAAGTGCCATGAGAACTTCCTTCAAGTGGTTTAAATGTTCTTCTTTTAGAAGCAGTTTTCCACTCATCTTCAGGCCTGATTCTTGTCTGATGATAGCCACTTCTTAAACCAATATTTGAGAATACCTTAGGACCCTCCGACATATCTAGCATGTCATCTAGCCTCGGTATAGGGAACTCTTACTTGATAGTTATTCTGTTAATGTGTCTACTATCCACGCACATTCTCCAACTTCCATCCTTTTTAGGGGTTAATAAGGCAGGGACAGCACATAGGCTAATGCTTTCCCTGATGAGGCCTTTTTGCAACAAACTCTCAACTTGTTCCCTTAAGATCTCACTTTCTTTCAGGCTCATTTTGTAGTGGGGCAAGTCAGGTAAGCTCGCCCCTGGAATGAAGTCAATTTGGTGCTGGATATCCTTAACAGGTGGCAACTAATTAGGGAGTTCTTCAGACATTGACTCAGCCAAATCATCCAATATCTTCTTAACCTTGTCAGGAATTTCTTTGACTCCCTTTTGCAGGACAGTCTCGGGCATGGACTTTACCATGATTACATGACCTCTTGTGTCTCCATTGCCATTCTTAAGAACTCTCCTTCAGAGTGGGTCATAATAAGAAAAGGTCTCCCGTCCACTTTAGAAGCTTTGGAGAGAGATGTACCACTCCTAGAAGGAACAATATCTATATTGTGGCCCTTCCAAGTAAACAAACACACATTATCTCTCCCTTTGTAGGTCATGTTTACATCAAATTCCCAAGGTCTTCCCAATAGTATATGGGTGGCATCCATCTCAATTACATCACACACCACTTCATTATGATAAGGATTGCCAATAGAATGAGGAACTTTACAAACTCTAGTAATCTTCTCATTAGGCCCCTTCTTCACCCAACCAATCAAATAAGGAGATGGATGAGGCTCGGTGGGTAATTCCAAATAATCCACTAACTTCTTCGCAATGAAATTGTCAAAACTCCCATTGTCAATAATCAAGTCACATACCTTCCCTGCAATGAAACAAGAAGATTGAAAATGCTGTGCCTTTGCAATGGTTCCCCTTTTGGTGTAGCACATAAAATCCTCTGCAAGATAAGGTTGACCCTTTCTCCTTCCCCTTCTTCAACCCCAGCCACATAATACAACTCCTCAACAAATTCTACTTGCCCCTAGTCTTCTTCATCAGGCTCCACCAAGTTAACTGTCTTCCTAGCTGGACATTCATTGGATTTGTGCCCTTGCTGCCCACATCTGTAACACTTTAAGGAGGATGTTCTAGAGTAAGGATTAAAATTTCTGGATCTATCTTGATTAGAGGGCTTGCTAGAACTTTTGTTTCGGTTATGCCCACTACCACCACTTTCTTTGGCAAAATTATCTTGGACTTTGGGAGGGTCAAGCAAGGAACTCATTGGAGCTTTTCCTTTTCCAGGATTAATGCTATTATCACTCTACTCCCTTCTCGAATAGGTTTGCAAACCCGTGGACTTCTCCATTGCTTCAGTTTTCAAGGCCATGTTATGGGCTTCATCAACATTCCACAAAATTTGAAGGCCTATTTTCTCCCTAATTTCAAGCTTTGAACCACCCAGATATCTAGCCACCCTTTGTGCATCACTTTCATTCAAATTGTTCCTCATAGAAAGTCTATTAAAATATGTTGTATAATCAGAAACAGATTTATTCCCTTGCGCACAGCTTTCATACATCCAAAACAATTGCTGCTCATGGTCAGGGGGCAAGAATTTCTCCATTAGCAACTACTTCATTCTCCTCCATGTTCTTATAGGGGCCTTCCCTTGTCTTCTTCTGTTTCTTTGCAGCTAATCCCACCAGACTGCAGCCCCACTCTTAAACCTGTAAGCTACCCACTTCACCATCATTTCTTCAGGCACTTCCATCATCTCTGTAAAACATTCAACTTTAGACACATAGTCTAAAAATTCATCAATATTCATGTTCCCATGAAAAGAGGGAATATCAGCCTTCAATTTGTAGTCATCATGTCCTCTCTGTCTACCTCGTTGGGGCTGTTCCAGTTGAAAAGGGGCTTCTTCTTCTAACCCAGTGTCACTGTCATCCAAAACCCATTCATTCCTAGCTGGGTTCCTTCAAAATTTTGGTCAGTCAGCCATGGGCATCACCAATGGGTTCATGGGCAACTCCCCTGACACGCCCACCAGCAACTTCATGGTTTCAATTGAAACTAATGCTGAGATTAGCTAGCATTTCTCTTATCTCCGCAATTGACCTCCTCTATTCATCAATGGCAGCCTACATCACAGCCTCTCCCCTTGGTGCGACAGCTGGTATGCTTCCCTCGCCTTCATTGGCCATCCAGCATGGCAAATCCCAGGATAATACCAATTTGGCACAGTGGAAGAGTGGAGAAAGAATTACTCAGCTCAACGGCTTAGTATGATGCACTAGAAATGGAATTTCCAGGTGATGTGAACAGTAGTGAACAGGTACAGAGAGATAAGGGGCTCTCGGAATACCAGGGAAAACACTAGTAACGACAGAACTACAAGGGAAAATGACAGAACTACCCCTAGAACTTAACAGAAAATTACAGAACTGGAAAGTTACAAAAACAAGAAATACTCAACAGAATAATAAAATACAATTATTTATGAGTCTTCTTAACTTTCCTAGTATCCAACCCAAATAGATAATCTAAGGCTAGTTGCTCTGCATCAGGAACAAAATTGTAAAATAAGTTGTAAACTCGCGACTTCACGAGTTAAACCAAGTTTACCCAAAGTCGAGTTTGCATGTGAGTTGACAAGATTTTCTACTCTAGAATCATAAAAATGTATGAGTTCACGTGTTAAAAAGTGATTTTAACAACCATGCTTGCAACAGAGAAAGGCATTTTGAAAGCTTTCCTTATTGTAGGCAAGAAAAGGATAGCATAATCTGCAAACTGCATATGAGAATAATCTAAACCCTGTGTTCCAATTAATAAACCACAAACAATCCCTCTGACTTCACCCCTAGAAAGCATGCAACTCAAAACATCATCAACAAGGGTGAACAGGAATGGGAAAGAGGATCTCCTTGCTTAACTCCACGCTATTCTCTAAACCAAGCCTTAGGCTCACCATTGATAACAACAGAGAACGTAACACAAGAAATCCTATTCCTTCATCTATCCCCAAGACCCTCACAACTAAGAACTCTATCCAAAAAGCCCCAATTAACCCTATCGTAGGCCTTCTCAAAATCTAACCTGAACACCAAGCTGCATTGCATACTGCGATTGACGTCCTCAACTAGTTTATTCGCCATCAACACAGCATCTAAAATTTGCCTACCTACTACAACAGCACTGTGATTCTCAGAGATAGTATCCCCTAACCTGTGAACTTCCCCAATCTCAAAGAAAGAACGTTAATGATGATCTTGTAAATGCTAGTGACAAGGCTCATAGGCCTAAAATCTCTCACCTTTAAAGAACAATCCTTCTTAGGGACAAGAGTGATGAATGTAGAATTCATGCTGAGATAGAATCCCCAGCACCTCTTTTTCTTGCAAATCTACACATATAAGTATATTCACTATGCAGCAATTTCAGGCATAGCTTAAACCTGAATAGAAAAGTAAGAGAAAAAGAACCTAATAACATATCTTTAAAAACCAAGAACTATGAGATGACCCTTCCTTATTGGGATGAAAGCAGAATCATACGATTCTCAGCTGCCTTTATCATTTTCTTTCTTCCCTTAGGGTCTGCAAGCAGCAGTTAGTAACTATTAGAAGAGCAGTATCTCCAATTTTAATTCTGGTTGCACCTAGATTTTGCAGACACATTTAAATACAAGATCTAGACAAAAATACTTGAACCAAATAGCCAGGCTATACACCCAAGCATTGGTAAAACAATTAACTATGTGGTTGATACTAGAATTCAATAAGCTACAAAATAAGGTAAATGCTTATAACTCACTTGGTGCAATCTGTGTTCTCCCAGCATCAATTGTGATATGGGCGGGCAACTTCAATGATTTTGCCCTTTCCTGCCATATGAAACAAATTTTCTAAACTAAAAACTAATTTCAAATGGAAAAACATAAATTTTAGAAGTTAAGATAAATGAGATGGAAAACAAATGACGTCATTTGAGAGCAAAGCAAATCTTATTTCAGAGGGATTGATGCAAGTGAGGGATGAAGAGAAGGCAAACCAGACTTCTTAATTTGAAGATTAGTGAAATAATATCTCTGTTTTATCCCCCCACCCCCAAAAAAAAAAAGAAGCCAATATAGCTTATACAAAATAAATGACAGAACAAAACAGCCTAACTAAACTAATTGAGATTATGTCCCTTAGAAAAGGTTTGGTTTGATAACACAAAAAAGCCTTTTTATCCTTTCTTTTTTTTTTTTTGGGTTAAAATAAAAGATCTAATAATGAGCATAAGATTATTACACTTTATCAAGAAGATTATCCACGAAGTTGCTGCTTATGGGTAATAGAATACAAGTTTAAATTACAAGTTAAATAAAAGAGGTTAAAATCCTAGGCCTATAAACTATGAGAATAAAGTCAAAACCTTAAAAAATGCCCCTTGTTTTGAGCTGAGACTTCAGATCTTTGTCATGAACAGTACAGTTTTTGTACTTGAGTGATGGAAGTTTTCTGTCGTGAACATCTTCGCCACCCAATCCCGTGACCATTCGTCATTTATGGCCCAAATTACACGCCCTTTTTATAAAGCTCGCTTCTTCTTTTTTCACAACCCCGAATAACTTGTCTTTCCCAAATAATTCTCTAAGCATAAGCCAAAACATGCTTGAAATCAAATTTTAAGCTTACATTACATTAGGCGATTGAAAATTTCTGTTGTAAGCATCTCCCCTACTCCTTATCCATACACATTCATACACAACCTTGTGTCAGAACCCTCACTGCTTTCATTTTCACAATCTCAAACAACTTCCTTTGTCTTTTCCATATGATTCTTTGGAAACTAGACAATATAAGCCCTTCAAATAAGCTTTTACAGAAGCACACTTCCTTAGTTTCAGATTTTTGGCCAATGTTATCACAGTCAAGCTATAACTTATGTACCTTTCATTACTCTACGAACATTGAGCCTTTTCACTCACAGTCTTCAACCTTATAACCTAAATTAGAAGACTAAATGCAAGTTATTTATCTGGCCTGCTCATTGTGTCTTTGTTTACTATATTACTCCCACATATTCTAATGAGCTTGAAAAGTCAATATTAACATAAAATATTGGTTTGTAATATAGTTTCCTTCTGTGGATCATAATTATAATTAATAACTGCCCAGTATGCCAGTATCCTACTATTAAACAGATTTAAGGGGAAAAAATGAGCTAGCAACAAAGAGCTTTAAACAAGGCTCACTTGCAAATCCAGCATATCTTCCTCACTTTCAATTTTGACGACAACCTTAGGCTGTGCACACATCTCCCACCTGAAAATTTACAAAATTCAGAAGTTCAGAATGAAGTGATACAACTGATGAAACCAGCAAGTGCAACTGAGGCTTGTGGATGTACCTATCTAAAGCTTTTGGTGCTCGATAGATGAGCTTTTTGTAGAGACCCAAAGTTGCATGACTACAAAAGATGGGAAAGTATTGAGCCACGAATTTGTTGAAAGTTGTAAAGCATGCATTAAAATGAAACAAGATAAGCAAACAACATTGTTTTGGAAAAAGGATAAACAAATAATAAATGAAAATATAATAGCAATGAGTCAGTTCATAAATAAATCTATGTTAGTGTTCTTCTCATAAGGCTAGTTAAAGAAATATACTTAAAGAAGTTGCATTGCATATTAAGTAGGCCTTATGACTCGGTCTCCCAGAGTATTAAGCTTGAACAATATTCAAACATATAAAATAATGTGATCAACATGAAGTAATTGACAACTTATGCCCTGCATCGTCTTTTTGAATAGCAATATACTTAGTTAAACTCAGAGGTCATGCCTGTCCAAGAATGAGCCCTTTTCATTGATAATGGCAACAATTTTCATTTTTAAAGGCCTTAGTATTACAAAACTAGTGGGGCAACAGATATAAGGATGAAAATTTAGTGAGTATATACAAATTTTGAATAATTAAAAGAAATTGAATAATAATTTTACAGTCATTTACTAAAAGTCTAAAATGCAATTGATACTTGTTTCCTAAAAATCTTCCTTTGTTTTTTACATATTTGGGTATTCAATACTTGTTTCCAGATGTACATATATCACGTTTATTTATTTATTTTTCAATAAAAAGGAAAACCCATGATAAACTGATAAGAAGTTCTTTCCAATTCACTCATTTCACAGGATACCCTAATAAACAACAACTTTACTTCGAGGCTAATATACAAAAGCATAGATGTATACAAAACAAAATCAAAGGCTACCTGCACTGAGCAGCAATCTTTCCTTTACCCATTTTAAGATCATTTCTCACTACCAATACCTGCAGAAAAGCAATGGAAGAATCAAATCAACAAAAAAAACTATAATTTTTTAATCTACCCAGTATCCACTAATATTCAGTTTGTGGGTTTGTTAGAGAAAGAAAAGATGTGATCACCATTTTAAAATCTTCAAGAACTTCAGCCAGCTTTTCTATCTCAAGCAATTCTTTGGACTTATTCTTCTTCTTCCCATTCACAACTGAACTCTCTTTCCCTAACATAGCTGAGGTAAGGAAGCGAGGAGTATATCGAGAACCAACTAAGTAACCCAAAACAAGACAACCTGCCCCTAATAGAATGGCACTCAACCACGTCAAATCCATCTTAAATCAAACTACCCCACCTCCAAGAACGACGTATTTTTTATTGTGCTAGATAGTTTTCCAGTTAAAATCAACCTCCCTTCGAGAACAGGAGAAGGGCACTAAACTTCGGATTCAGAGGATCAAGATCTAATAGTAGTTCAAAGTGGTTATGGCTAGAGTTTGAGTGTCTGATCGAGAGAGTGGTTTTGTCATGGACCGGCGTCAGGCAATGCGACCCCCATCCATGACCAGGGGAAGAGCTAGATAAATTTTTATTTTTGTTGTTAAGAGGTCAAAGAAAAAGGAGAGGGACGTAATGTGCATTCCCCTGGCAATTTATTATCTATTCAAATAAAAAGGAGAGGGACGTTATGTCAATTTATTTTTTAAATAAAAATTATTATTTAAAATTTTAATTATTTATTATCTATTCAAAAATAATATATATATATTAAAATAATAATAAAAATAGCATTAAATATTTATTCATTTTTTCTTTAAAAGATTAAAAAGTTAAAAAAGTAATATAAAAATAATAAGAACAGTCCAATGATCTAACCTCAAATACATATATAATGTCCTAACATATACAAATATAGATGTCAATTTACCTTTTTTTATGAATGAGTACTTTTTAGTAGGTAGTTGTTATTAACCTTCATTTTTTATTATTTAAAAAAATTATTTTTACACATTTTTCTTAAAAAATCGTTATTTTCACAGTATCATACCAAAATCTTCCAAATTCATATATAATACTAGAGAAACATTGATCGTAACTTCATATAAGATTCATCTTTAACTTTATCTCTTCCCCCCTCATGGGGTTAAAGTACCCTTGATATTCAAATAATTATCATGTTAATTAACACTAGTTGTAGCACAAAAATTATCATTTGTACCACAAAAACTTAATTAGATTAACAAAAAGAAAAAGGAACACATGACATTATACCAACATTTTTTATAATGTTAATTCTTTTAGGTCAAATATTAATTACTAATACATTAATTTAAGACATTTACTATGCTACAGCCTTACTTTTAAGACTTATAACATTTTTACCTCTCACCTCTCACCTTCTTTTTTTGTATTAATTGATTTTTTTTCTATATAGTGTATTTTCTTTAATTTTTTTTAATTTTTTATACTTATTATACTGTCCATTTAATAATTTTTTTAAAATTATTTTTCTTACCTAAGATTTTTTTAAAAATATATAAAAATTCTCAAAAATACATAACATAGAATACAATCAATTCATACAACAACAAAAAAGAGCTATGAGTGAGGCTGCATTGGTGCTGCTCAAAAATAGAGTGATAACATAGCAACCACCTAATTTAAATCATCTTAACTTTTGATAGTTGACTTGTGCATAATTTTTATTCACAATTATTGTTGTGATGCTCAAATCAATTAGTACATAACGTAGTTGGTGTATATTGCTAATCCTTCATTAGTGATATAATTTATTAATTGTCTATATGTTAGTTGATTATAAGGTATGATATTGTTATGTTATCTCCTAATAGACTTAAACTTTTCTCAACAAATAATTTTGGTAATCCCGCTATACATCTTTCTTTCCAAAAATTTGCATTACAATATGTTCTTGTGTATAGTTTTGTTAAAAATATGTCTTTATATCATACGAAATTAGTCCTTGTTGGACAGCTTAGGCTTATTAATTGTTCTGTTAATCTTTCTTGAAATGTTAAGGGGTCTCCCATAAAATGTTTTGTTACTTCACAAATAGAGGTAGCTACTGAGTCTTCTACTTGTGCCATTGGACCTTTGGGGCTGTTTGGAACGATTTTTGTTTTATTGTTTTTAAAAACAACTCTAAAAAATAGTTTTATAGAACAAAAAAACAAAAAACTTGTTTGGGTAAAAATATTTTTCATCAG